>JAXGGA010017864.1:0-23309 GCA_038373865.1 Uloborus plumipes | reverse complement strand
AACTATCCGCCGATTCTGCAGAAATTGTACTAATTTAAGTCGTAGCTAGCTCTTTTACATGGTGTACCGAACATGTAACCTGTTCACTTTGAGTAGTTTTATCTGGACTACTTGCCTCTAATTCTGCTGCAGCCAAGTCAATGTCATTAAACACATGTCAATTAACAGGCCATACTGCTGTTCTTTGGAATCAACTCAGAGCATTTGCCATGGCCTTAATTGCGGTTTGCCCATAAGAGTTACCAAACAGTTCTCTTATGCGATATTATATAATGGATTTCATTAAATGTTCTCGCATCCATGTATCACATGCTCGATTAAAATATGAAGACAGACTGAATAAAAACCACATATACGTGCATATGGTGTTTAAAGAGAAAGCATTATTATATCGTTCTCGTTAGAAAAGTTTATTGCATCAATGTTCTTTATGTAAGTGCTGTGCCTATCCGTTATAGAAGGATATTCTTTTTACATTACTTGGCTTAACAGTTCTGATGAAAGGTTGTATCAATTGTGCAAATTATCGTTTGTGATCTAACTTGTTTTTTTTTTTTGAACAAGTATATTGCTCACCAGGGAAGCTTTTACGATAAGGTCATACATGTAACGTAATCTTTTGAAAATAAGCATGGGGAGCTTGCACTCATGCAACAAATAACCAGTGTGTTTCTACCACGTTCACCACTCATCACTGATGCAATCTGATGTTAACCTCTATACGTCAATATATTTTGGGACTTTTGGACAGTGAAAAGACCGGCTTCATCTACATTGAACATTTTAGTAGCATATAAATTGTTTCCAAAATATCGAAGAATTTCATATTTTTCTCTCGGTAAACCAGATTAAATGTTATTTAAGTTAATAACTATGTTTAACAACCTGAAACTGCAGCTTAATGGGTGAAGAGAGAAAAAAAAACATCCATTTCTGCTGGGTAAAAATGTGCTTGATAAAAAAGTTTAAATGAATATCTTGAATAGAGGTTAAAATATGCTTAAAATAATTTTAGCACGCTATTAAATAAAACGAGTCACTTATTTTATGTTACGATTAATAAAAAGTCTTGTTTAAAATCATATTCTTAAATTGGACCACCGGTCCAATATAGGAAAATTTTTAAGGTCCAATAAAGGAAAACACGCCATTTTTTATTCTTCAGCTCATAGCTCTGTCAAAAACTATCACAATAGCGCATGTAAATACATCGATGTAATCCTTATTAAACACAGATTATAATACTGTAACAGCATTTTACCGCAATTCACAAGTTTTTGAGTTATCTTTCTAGAAACAAGTCCGAAAAATAAGATTTCTAACGTTTTCAACACAAATCAAGCCGTAACTCACGCTAAACAGTTCGAAGACCGGTGAAACTTCATACACATTGATTTTATTTCTAAAACTTTATGTTTCTACTATTAAAGTGTTGCACAGATCTCTGTACTAGATTTTAAGCCCGAAGTCCAATTTAAGCAGTGGTCCAATATATGCGGTCTTCCCCTATTAGCAGTTTCTAGTAGTTAAAAAAAAGCATGTTTTGTCACATAAAAGTTAAGTGTTGACTTATTGTGCTAAATAAAGTACAAAATTTTATTTAAAGTTTCAAGTAAGCTCTAAATAAATTTTTGATGAGTATACGTACGCGCATCTATAGCTATATATATCTATCTATTAGTCTGTAAATAAGATGATCTTTTTAAGACAATTCAGTATTTTAGCTACTATTCTTCAACGTTAGCTGTCGCGGAGAAACAATGTAGTTCGTCACGTACACTTTGAAAGAATTATAAAATTGTCGTTGAAGGGCGCTTTTTAGCAACTTGAGTCTTAAGGGCGTTTTTGTAATATTAATTTAAAACATTTATTTTGCAAATTCTTAATTTATATCTGTTTTATTATTTATATTATATTTATAATTAAAACCATTACTATTATTCTTGCTTTAAAGTAATGGAAGCAGAAGAATGTTTTGGCATTTTCTGAACAGAATATTAAAGCAATAAAATAAAAACTTTAAAAAGATCTTGGGGTGTATTGGGACAGAAAATTTTCGGTAATAATAAATGCAAAGGCTTTCACATCAATGCACAGTCTGCTATTAAAGTAACACTGTAATTACTACAGATAAAAAGAGCACTTCTGTCAGAAATTCTTTGTTAAGCAACTTGTTAACAAACTATGTTATATTTTGCTGTAAAAAATTACAAATATTGAGCGAGAACGACAAGAAGTCTCAACTTAGTTCTTCTACTATTGTAATTTTGTAAAATAAATACGCAAAATGAAATAAAATAAAATAAACTGAATGAAGTAAAACATAATGTTAATGACTATTATTTATGAGTGCAATATGTTTATTAACTCATGTTTTGTTACAACCTGAAAAAACATAATTAATCCACCGTCGAAGAGAATGATTGGAACATTTGTTTTGGTTGTTAGGTTTTAACGTCGCATGAATGATAAAGTGGTTAACGGCTAAAATCAGTTAAATAATAGACAAAAGAAACAGGAAGCTTTTTAATTTACAAGCTTGCTGCTACTGTGGAAAATTTTGCAGACATGAGTTTTACTCTCTAAATTTTTACGAGTTTAGAAATCCGTACGTTTTCCCTCTCTCTCTTTTCCCACAATCAGATACTTAACAACCATTAGCAATGATTTACGATTGAAATCCGTCGTTTTATCCAGATATTGTAATCTTTTCCTCAGTTGTTGAAGCCAGGTTATAGATTTAGTCAAGATAAATATCACATTTGAGTGAGTATAGATGCGTGTAGCACAAACCATCATACTGATGATCTCCATTGATTTGGTGGTCGTTTTCTGAAGATAATGAAATCAAAGACAGTAAATATCCAGAATTATGCTGTCGGAAAATATTGTTGCATCCTCTCTAAGTGAGAAAGTCGTTTCATTATGTTTATTTCGAGCTCGGTGATGTTGGTAAGAGTCTCTAAAATGCATTGATCTCATCATCGATTCGGTAGACGTTAAATCTTAATCAAATCTGAGCCAACGATATCAATAATCACACACTCTGAAAATAATATTTCACTCCTCTCTAGGTGTTAATGTGAGAAAGTCATTTCATTGCACAAAATACCGACAGTTCTGTTATGATATCCATAGGTTGTAGTTTCGGCTTTGTTACGGACTCATCAATATGGAAGAGTTAATTACCGAGCTTGAGGCAAACGTTCTGTCATTGAAGCTGCACTGCGAAAAATGAACGGTTGTTTTTCCAGTATAATACTGGCAGCCGAGGTTCCAATTTAAAATTGTAAAATGCACAGTAATAAACTGTAAAACTAGAAATTTACAATTTATTACTGTAAAGTTTAAATTTTACAGTATATTGCCGTAAAATTTAGCTCTATTATACTGTAAAAACAACAGTATAATACTGGCAGCAGAGGTTCTAGTTTAAAACTGTAAAATGCACGGTAATAAATTGTAAAATTAGCAATTTTACGGTTTATTATTGTAAAATTAGCAATTTTACAGTTTATTACTATAAAATCAGCTGTATTATGCTGTAAAAACTACATTCATTTTTTACAGTGTAGAGATTACCATCGAACACCTAGCTGAAATTAATTTATTGCGCTTTAAGAATTGGCTTATGTTTTGGTAATTTAATGCTTATTACCAAAGCTTTTACCTTCATTTTCGAGTTGAACCGCACCACTCCTTACTGCCACTCGCTTCTGTTTGCCGCTGGTAATCTGAACAAGGAAGAAAGTAAAACATTTGATGTTCGTGTTTCTTTCAAATTAATGTGTCTCTGCTCCATTGGGAGGCTGACTCCCATCTGCAAAAACTGGCATCTCTGAACTAATAGATGTGACCATTTCCACCTGTAAACTGGATGTCAGCCTTTCCATATAATATGTGGTTAGCCAAAAGTACGGTCCAAAAAAGTTAATAATTATTGAAAAGACTTAAACTGATTTTATCACTTACCAAATCTACTGCTACACTTTCTTTTGAAGTTTGAAAAGTGGTGCAATGTTACCCCAAATGACTGCCAACGTTCTGTAAAGCAAATTACCCTTTTTGAAAGAAGCTCGAATTTTGCAAAGGAAGTTCCAGTTTTGTTAAGAAATCTAGCATTTGGTCACGAAAATTTTCGTTCTACATAGGATACCTTTCATAACAAAACAAATTTTTTTCATGAGACAAAACAGCAGCAGCAGTAAACAGTGAGCTGCGATACAACGTTGTGAATTCATTTTGAAAAATAAAAAGTAGAAAACTGATACCTGTCCAGCAGGGTTTTGTCAGTTTTACAGTTATTATAATTACAGTTGTACAGTGCCTTAGGCCTTCTACAGTTCTTTTTTTTCCGAAGTTTGAAAAGTGGTGCAATGTTAACTGAAGTGGTTCAAAAATTACCCCCAAATGACTGCACATCTAAAACATACCGATCTCGCCGTCATCCTTCAATGGTCGATTAACAACAGGTTCTATCTACATGGAAAACACCCGATTTTCTCCGAAAAAGAGATCGGAAATAAATGACCCCCGTGTGATCGAGAGGTTGTCGCGGTGCTAGCCGTTTGCCCCCGGGTCCTCGGTGCCGCATGCCTTACATTGCTTCCCGCCATTTGTCACGGTCCGCGAATATCGTCTGCTCACGCCCTCTGAGCTGCGCCTTCAGCGGACAAGGTCCGCAGCTGGAGCCGGGGACTGATTCGACAGAAAAGGCGGTCGTATGTGCCGGCGATGTGCGGCTAAGTACCGCCGCGGCGAATCGGAGGCTGCGGGCCACTCGATAAAAAAAAGCACGTTGCATGTGAAATGATTCTAATAGATTTTTTTTCCTGCGTTTTAAGCGAATAAATACTGAAATGGGGCTGCTGCATTCGGCTGGCATGCTGCGATAGAAACTGCTACACTAAAAGAAAACCTGAGTGATCTGAAAATCTCGACTATGAACTTCTATAAAGTGTCTCTACTTTAAACACTACAAACATTATTGCAGAACTACTATAAAATTGTTTTTAAACTAAATGTATATAACGTTATCTAGTAACGGTGCAGATATTTCTGTAGTAACGCTGTGAATTTTACTTTAAAAATAGCAGAATCGTTTCGAGAAAAGTTAATGCAATCCCAGTTTCATCGAGGTTTTCTACCAGTAGAGTTCTTTTCTGTAGTATAGTAACGACGCAGCTTTTTTAAAGCATAATTGTAACTTTACAGCTTCTTCTTATATTTATGAAGGAGCTGTGTCATTACTAGAACGTTTATGGACTCTCAATTTCCTAGAGATTTTCCAGTAGTACTGAAGTCTTTTTTTACAGTGTATAGAGAACTAAAGCTCTCTTAACAAAATGGGAATGTTCTTCACAAACGGAAATTTTGCTTACGGAATGGAAATTTCCCTTACAAAATGGGAGCTTCCTTCATGTAACGGCGATTTGCTTTACGGTACAAGTGTAGAGTCACTTGAGATAAAAAGCTATGCAGAGCGGAGTTCTCTAAAAAAATGAGAAAGTTGTTTAAAAAACGAAATTTTTCTTTGCAATAATGGATTTTCTTTATGAAACTGCGATTTACTTTACGGAACGTGCAAAGTCTCTTGGGCTAACTTTTATATCATTTGAGATAACTCTGCAACTTTTTCACTGTATATTTCACTTAAAAACAAATTATAGAAGTTCAAGGTTGCAAGGTACGACTATAATACCAATTTTTCTAGCTTTTGTTTTGCGAAAAGAGAAGGCAGTACTTTACATAGCTCCTTTTATATCTCAATTATTCTGAATTTATTACTCGGAAGCTGTTCTTTGATTTGAAGTTTTAAAAATCTCTATCCCCTACTATAGCAATCTTGTGATGAAATGAAATAAAACAGGGAAGATCTGAAATCTTTAGAAAATTTATTTTCCAGGTTCAAAGTATCCCATCATTTATTAAAACAAATTATTTACACCCCATTCCCGGCGTGGTTTAAAGCGATCATAAGGAGCAGGATATCTTTGAATTAAGTAAATAATTAATATTCAATGGCTTTTATAATTATTATTTCTTACTTTCATGAAACAATGTAATACCATAGAAGTTTTTCACCTGTTTTATATCAACAGATACAATTACGCTATTTGAAATATATGCGTAAGGCAGTTCATGAATAGAAAAATTGTGGATCAAAGTTTTCCTGAATGAGGATTTATTGAACGAAACGCACACTTTCTGTATAAAGCAGGAGATATATCTTTTCTGAATGTGTAGTTTCTTTATATAACGGGAAACTTAGGATCAAAACTTCTCAACCGCAGTTAGATTAGTCAAATTGCAAGTTTGTCTTAAGTAAAACTTTTGGATGAAGGAAATAATTCCGTCATTTTTTTTTCTTTTTAAAAACTCAAATTGTTTAAAGAATCCAATAGTAAACTTCAGTTCCTTAAAACTAAATGGAAATTTAGATGTTTACTTTCGGACTGATATAAGATCTTGTGACTCGTAAAAATAAAAACCTAGAGGAATTTAAGTCCTTTAATTCCTGCTAAATAAAGACGGAAAACAGTTGCGAATTTCCGTCGAACGACAAGACACAAAAGCTTTGCCGCTCCCCATTTAAAGCTCGTGGGTATAAAAAATCCAAATTTCACACTTAGTGTTGTTGGAGAAGAAATAGACAGGTATCATCAGCCGTTCAGTGTTCTATTGTTCTGTTTTATCTTTGATTCTCTATTATTTTTCGCCTAGCTATTATAAAGTAAAATTTAAGAAAGAAGAAAGCTTTCTAAATGAGGTCAAGAAAGAAAATTTAGCTTTTAAACTTGCTAAAGCTAACATTTCAGATAACTAAGAGGAATATTTTGTTTATTGAAAGAAGCAGTGATAAAAATTCAACTCTTGAAAAGCATCAGGGTAGTTAAGGATAGTACAAATCGAGAATGACTTTTGACCAGCAATAGTTCACAAAACATCAATTTAACCTTTTGCAACTCGCTGAACAAAATTCGTGTTTAAATATTTTTCGTACCAGTTGCGAACAATAGAAAGAAAACCTGTAAACAATTTAGAGCTTATAAAATTTACAGGTAAACCAGCCAACTTCCGTGTGCATTAACATTGATTCTGTGCCATTGAGCTGGTTAGATTGAAAGAATGACTTACACACTTATGAACTAACTTATCCGACCCTTATTTCGAGTATAAGAGAGCGGGGCACAGTGGGACAGTTTTCATCTCGTTATAATTTCTTTAATTTTCAGTTGAAAAAGAAATTGAACTGCAAAACATGATTATCGAACTGACTAGCTGTCAATGTCATTTTTTCTTCAGAATTGTTCTTTGTTATATTCTGTTTTAAAATATTGATTTTCAAAAAGCTCTCCAGTTACCCCACTGTGCCCCACGTGGGATCACAGTGGGACAACGGGTCGATTACATAAGGTCATTGAGAAAGGATGACGAAATTCAATTATAGTATGACAACATAACATTACTTTGATACAAGTTAATTGCCACAAAACATACGAAAGCAGTTTTTGAACTACAAGACTTTAAAATATAATTACACATGTAAGTTATAAAAAGCTATTTATAAATTTATATCTAAAGTAAATAAGTAACGTTAAAGAATACATCGAAGGACGAAAAAATGGGAATGATAAAATGCAAAAGATAATCCAAATATCATTTTAACGTGCAAAAACATCGGAAGCTTTCAAGAAATTGTAATATTTTCCTTTAATGCTTTTGAACCTCCAGAACGACGTTGTTTTTTGATAATTTCGCAGCGCTATTATACAGGGTGTCCACTCCTATCGTGGACCAATAGCTAATTTCTAAACCGTTAGAGATAAGCATATAGTTCATTGAGGAAAAAATCTCCAAATTACGAAAGGAATTTTGGGTCTATTCAATGTTTTTCAAAAAATCAAATTTTGAAAGAGTTACGAAATTTAAATTTTTATACAGCCCCCCAGTCCTATCAATCATATTTAGTAAAACATTCTTGACACTGTAACGATAAAAACTAAAAAAAAATCACTCTTCTACGATAAAAATTGACCGAGTTATGCCGTTTTGAAAAATCAAGATTTTGCATTATTTCATGACGTCATCGAGAGATCGCTTAAGGGACCGTATGCGAAATCCTTCAAAATCTTGATTTTTCAAAACGTCATAACTCGGTCAATTTTTGTCGTAGAAGAGTGATTTTTTTTTAGTTTTAAACGTTACAGTGTCAAGAATGTTTTACTAAATATGATTGATAGGACTGGGGGGCTGTATAAAAATTTAAATTTCGTAACTCTTTCAAAATTTGATTTTTTGAAAAACATTGAATAGACCCAAAATTTCTTTCGTAATTTGGAGATTTTTTCCTCAATGAACTATATGCTTATCTCTAACGGTTTAGAAATTAGCTATTGGTCCACGATAGGAGTGGACACCCTGTATATTTGAAAGCACAAAACCTCTGAATAATGCATTTAGTTTACAATTCATCCTCTTATAGAGCAAAGGGAGCCAACAAAAACTGGTAGCTAATGTGAAATTAGAACGACCAGTGAACCAGTGGTGTACTCAGGGGGTGGGCTGATAGTGCTGCAGCCCGTTCCGAAATTTTCCAAAGACATTTTAAAAACTTTAGCTGAAACCGTTTATTTATTTTTTCTTTCTTTCTGAAATCGACACATTTTTTTTTAAGAATATTAAGTATGGGGCAAAATTAAAAGAATGAGGAGAAAAGTGAATTCCTTCTTTTCTCTCTTTTTTATATATTTCTATACTTTACTGTATGAGAAGCATACGATTATCTTAATTCAATTTTGTGATACTTATTTCAAATATCTTTCAGAAGCACCGATTAATGATTGTTTATTCATATAATTCTGTTAACTAAAGTTTAACAAATATGTTATTGACACCCAAAATTAGGGATATAGTAAAATAAACAGTAAAATCAATGCTATTATAGCTCAATTTTGCAAAAATATTGCATGCATTTATATAAAGAACATCTTCTTTAATATATTAAATTTTTCAGTTTCAATTTTATCATTTTCTATTTTCATCAAAATGCTTTACGTCTCAACAATAATCATAATGATAAAAAAATATATTTAATGATGTATTTTTGTCATCTTAAATTAGCATATCAGAAATTCGAAACATTTACTTTTCTTAGCTACATTTTCTGAGATGCCACCCCCCCCCTTCTCTCAAAGAATCTCGGTTCAGCCCTCCCTGAAATGATTTGTCTGCGTACGCCGCTGCAGTGAACTACCGCACTTGGTACGGTACAACTCGAAAATTTTGAGGCAAAGCTCTAGTATAAAGCAATAAGTAATCGCCCCTAAGCCAGGGATAAGGCAGAAACATGCAATACACCACCAGCTCGTTTATTCCATCCATGGACTGCAAAGCACGAAACTATAGTCAATGGATGGAATAGACGAGCTGTTGGTGTATTGCATGTTTCTGCCGTAGCTCTGACTTAGGGGTGGTTACTTACTGCTTTAAAGGTAGGCTGTTTAAAAAAAGCTAACACAACTGACCGGTCTGCTTTTTCTCACGGAATGGAAACTAAGAATGATACCGCAAACATTTTTATTCAGCTTATACTTAACAGGGCACTTTAAAAAGAAAGCCAAGGAATTTTTTTCGCACTATTTTCCTTATTATTTATCTTTTCTGTACCTCAGAACCAGACTAACGTAAGTCCATTTTCGTCATTTTTCGGTAGAGGGGAAAAACGATGTATTCGACAATCGTGTTTCTCCTCTACCGAAAAATAACGAAAATGGACTTACGTTAGTCTGGTTCTGAGGTACAGTTTTAACCCTACACTGCACAGCGTTGCCAACTGGCTACATGGACTATTTGTCCTTATGACCATGCGTAAGGCAACTCAAGCATAAAAAGCAAGTATTAGGTATCTTTAAAGCAAATATAAATCAATGCTCCCTTTAAAGTAATCCTCAAAATTAATTTTTTAAAAATGTTTTCCAATGTTTTCTTATTACACTAAAAAACATATGTATTTCTTTTGAGGAAAAAAAATACTGCAATTGTAGGGTTAAAAGAAATGTAATACTTTCCTTAATTATTGTAATGATTTCTAATTTGAAAATGATTATTTGTACAATTTTTTTCATCTATTGAAAACGTTTAATACGAAACTTTTTAAGAAACTTTAGAATTTGTTTCTTGGAATGTAATGTAGGTCAAATTCAAGAAACACTGTGCAAAATCGAGCTCAATTTTTTTCATTTTCTGCCTTTTTTCTCCACATTTGTAGCCTGCATAATCATTCGTTCATATTTTGTGCTTACTCTAGAACCTCATTCCTGTATATAGCTTTATAAAGAAATTTATGTTAAACATGGCTGTTTGCATGTCCAAAATATCTTATTCCTTTATTAAAATAATAATACTATTAAATAAAGAAAGAAAATGAAAAGAAAGAAAGAAAAGAAAAGGTAAAAAGATAAATTTTTGATGAAGATTATATACACAATTTAAAATTATCTTCTTCATTTTAAGTACAATACCAAGGTCGTAAGTCACCCTAATTTTTGGATTTTGAAATTAAGTTAATAGATACCGTAACATTATGAACGCTTGACTAAAATACTTATTTTATTCACAAGGATAAAAATAAATACCATTTGTACAAAATAAATGTAACGAAACCTTCATCTCACACAACAGAAATAAATGATTATCTTTGTGGGAAAAACTTTTGTCGAAATGTTACATCTGTAATAAATTTACATCTTTTCTACATTGTAAAAATGATTCCTTGAAGCCCCGGAAAACGTGCTTACAGTTTTTTTGCAAATTTGTACAATTACGTGTAACATTTGTTAACCGTTCAGCTCTCTTTCACTTTAATGTCAACAATCTGACAATTAATATTTTTTTTTCATGCAAATTAAATGAATAAAACTATTTTTTTCAGGAGTACCCCCCGCCCCCTCCCCAAGAACGGGAATTCAACCGAAATCGAGAAATTACATTCAAAAAGACCAAGCGAAAAAGTTTAGTAGCACCTTCTTCACCCCGCTCACCACTGGTGGGCACTCCTATTTTTAGGTAATAACTTCAATAGAAGCAAGTAAATCAAAACACATTAACTAATAAATTTCAGTTGTTTCTTTTTTTCCTTTTCATTAAAAAAGTAATAAAATAAATGAATAAATAAATAAAATAAAAATAAGAATTTCAAAACTTCAGTATTCTTCAGATATTTAGGGTCATTCCATAGTGACTAACGTAACATTCAGAGCTGATTTTGTAACCGTTTTTACTTGTAACTTAAAAAGAAAAATATATATTTTAGTTATGCTGGTGGATTTACAATGTACATGGTATCATTTCTAATAAGAATTAAAACAAAATTACTGACAGTAGATATTTTTGTAACATTTTTGCAACCTTGAAAATTAATGCTCATGTTGTAAGGCAAAAATTTCTCAAAGTTAAGCAAGTGTTAAAAATTGAATGATATATTTGAAAAATGTGTAAAGTTAGCTTTTAAAAACATAAAACACATTTATTCAATCTTATTTTTTTTAGTCTTAAGTGTCACTTTTACTCAAGATGGAGTGTGACTAATGTAACTTGACTAACGTAGCCATTGAATAACAAGCAGTAAACACACTACAAACTATTTATTATGGCTAATCTCACTGATAATTACAATACTTTTTCAATTTTTTTATTAACTTCTTATGTTGTATAATTGTTATTTATTTTTTCATACTTTTTTCACTTCAGTATTTTTTTTTTCTTCAGCTGAGGTTGACATTTTCATGGAATGACCCTTTAACACTTTAGATTATTTGATTTCAAAGCTGTTTAGCAAACTTACGAAAGATGAGAAATATTTCTTATTGAAGATAAAAAATAAGTGAGTGCTACGAGTGAAAGGAGAAACTTTAATTTAACGTTGCACTGTGCACTTCTAGCAATAGTCTTCACACATTGATATCATAGTTTAAAAAAATTACCACAAATGTGGCAATAAAGTTTTTTTATTTACCCACACATACCATAATGATTGTTCTTTTTTCTATTTTAAATTGAATTTATTTTTATGTCACTATGAGGGAAAAATTTTAATGAGTGGAAGGGATTTTGTTTTTGCTCAGATTGCTTTTTCTTGGGGGGGGGGGGGGACAATACTAAAATACATTTTATTATTTTATCTTTATAAAAAAAATAATCTCGTTCAAAAATAAATAAGTGAATGATTTGAAAAGTATCAGAACAAAAAACATGATTCTCTAAGGCAGGGGTGACCAAATTATTTCTGCCAGAGTGCCACATCTCATATTAAAATCATTCTCGTGAACCAGAACGCATGTATAATTTCAAAATATTTAATACTATTCCTATTTTCCAAATAACTTTTGAAATACGAAACAGCAAAGAAAATTACAAAAGCAATAGTTGTTTTTATTATTACTTGGTGCTTAGAAACTTATTTCTGAATATTTGTTCCAAATTTGTGACATTATCACTTCTCGTGCTTTTAGATTTGTTTTTATTATCATTTGGTGCTTACTTTATTAAATCTATGTTTTTCAGAAACTTATTTCTGAACATTATTCCAAATTTGTGACATTGTCACTTCTCTTGCTTTTAGATTAGTTACGTTGAACAAAACTACGGACCACACGGATTAGTTTCACGAATCGAATGTGAACCGCGGGCCGTAGAATGTTTACCAATGCTCTGAGAGAACGAACACATGGGAACATGCTACTCTAAAAAACGAATTCCTTGATATCTCTTAAAGTTGTTTACATGATCTTTTGCTTTTTGGTTTATATTCCAAAAAAAAAAAAAAGAGAAAAACCGTTCATGGTTCAAGTGGAGTTTTAACGAAGTGACGACATGATAGACCTAATTATAATCAATCTGGAACGCAGCCCCCCCCCCTCCAAAAAAAAAACCGACGCCCAAATCGATCGAGCTAACGAAACGCTTTCACATAAGAAATAATCCCAGCATTACTCAGCCCGATCCTGTAGTTCACATTTTTCATTACATCCTATTGTGCCATATTTGGATCCCTAAATCAATCAACGTAACGTCCCAATAAAAACTATTTAATTTCTCTCACATCCGCCTCTAAGCCCGAATGGAATTTTCCCATTCTCACACACAGCAGAATGGAGTTCTGGTAAAGTCACCTCCACCTTATTACGGACCATAATACAATGGCTCCGTCTGTCGCAATCTCTTGTTCCTTTTTTCGAAAAAACTGTCATCCACAGGCAATAATTTTCTCCTTGTCTGCGGAGAAGTCCTTGTGCTCCTCTCCATTGTTCCGTAGCTATTCGTTCACGATGTTATTAGACGCTTACACACAGACGTCTATATATTTGACCGTCTGTGTGCTGTCTCCAAGCGAGAAATATTCATGGCAAGATTGATGGCGGAAATGGCTGATCATGCACGAATTTCCCCGTAAATTCACCAGTTTTTTCTCATACGCCAATTTTAAAAGTTGAGCGACCAATCGGGTTATGCACTGGACGCATGCTTATACAGGTTACAAAATATTTATAACCACAGCAGTTTTCATTATTATTGTTTCATACCGATTGATTGATTTTTATCGATTGTTCGAGCAGCAACTTTTTTTTCCTGGGAAGGGCCTCGTTAATTTATATTGTTCTTTCATTTTATTTTTATAAACGATTTGAAAATTCATTTTTTCATGCGACCGAACTAAAAGTTTTAACTAAGCAGGATATAACTTTTAAGGAAATTCTTGGATATATTTCAGGTTTTAAGAAGCGTGACAGTATTTATGATCAAAAATACCAGCGATATACGCTTTAATTTTATTGGTAATGCTTCCAAATAGGGGAAACATAAAGTCCTTTTGATATCGATAGTTAAGTTTGAACAATGTTTCTGGCATTATTTTTATAACAGTGCGTTGCAAAAGTTTAAGAACAAGCAAAATGTTTTAATAATATAGATAAACACTCGAATACTTTGGCATTTTTTACTGTATTTAGACTATTGGATTTAAAATTCATGTTTTGAATTCGGAAGCAAATGACTGGACAAGAAATTTTTAAAAAATCTAAATTTTGATGTAGTAAGACTGCTTCCTATTCTTGTGGATGATTGGTGAAAGGGATATTTAAATAGTTGCCATCAGAATAAGCCCTGGAACTAGTCAGGTCATCACACAGGTTATTCTTAGATGTTCTTTTGTTGAGCTGAAAGTGTATATCTGAAAGGTCCTATGAGACCACTAAGGAGTTTACCAACCGGCAACATATACTGACTCAGAATTTTTTTTAAAGGAACTTTTCGCAGTTTCGTCTACCATTAGGTAAGCTAAGAGATGTTTGTCGAACTTTTTTCTTTAGTCAAAAGCGTATCCGACCATAAACCAGGGGCGGATACAAGGGAGGGGCGATCGCCCCTCCCTTGAGGGACTTCTCCAGCAGTTTTTCGACTTAAAGTTCTAAAGAGGCTTCGATGATACTATGAGAAGTTTGTTGGAGTTCAGGGCTCTGATCTGGATTTTTTTTTTTTTTTTGAAATTGGAGACCGAAACATTTGTAATAAACATGTGTTAACCAGTATATACGGTTAAAAAAAAAAGGAGAGCAAATAGAAAAAAAAAAATCGCCCCTCCCGTGGAGCATTTCTGGATCCGTTCTTGACATTCACGAATCTTCATCGCCTGATGAATATACTCTGTCGCTCTAATAAAATGAGAACCCGTGGGGACCATCTAAATTCTTATTCAACCGGGAAATCACACTATTCCAATCTGTTTTACCCATTGAAATCTTGCTTTGCGATACTATCCTAGAAAAAGTTTACGAGCTAGCTTTTGTTTTTCGATGAAATCTGATTTTCTTATTCATCTGCATGCATCATCAAGTCATATTTTTAATATTAAGCAAATTTTTATCTCATTAAGAGACAAATTGCCAAACATATCCATTCTTCTAAATAGTCTGTTTTCACGAAGAGTAGTTTTTCTCGATCCTACGAAACTTGTGCTTTATTTGTTCTTCGTGTTTCAAAGTGCGGGATCGATGTAAAATAAGTGGCACATATGAAAAATAAATTTACCTTCAGTTTTCAGCTTACAATTCTTTGCAACTTCTTCAGGATGGAACTGCGGAGATTTTGGTAATTTATTAACTAGTTCAGCAATTGCTTGATTTTACATTCTGAGAAAAAGTTTTCACCATCCTCCCTGCATCATGTTTACGAGATAATTTTATAAAATCCCATTTGTGCATAAACCTTTACGACATCAAAAAGAAAATCTTTTTATTTTACGACTTTTGTTACTGTGAACTTTTTCCAAACAGCAGATATTCATTTATGAGCAATATTACTCACCTAGACATTTGAAAGCATTCCGTTGAACTGTTTTCTTTTTATTAGAATATTTGCCCTGTGCTTAAATTTTTGCTCGCCACTGTTAAGCTAATCTTGTCTTCATTCTCTTCAACTATTCAGTTTCTCAAAAGATTTTTCTTTTTCTTTTATTTTTTTAAATTCTGAAATTCTGCAGAAAGTCATTTCCATGATGGCTTCTATCGATGAACATGAGAAGGGGGAATTCCATCTATGGAATTTCAAGCAGCCTGTGTATTTATAGTTAAATTTATTGTAAGAATAAATTATTGATTGAATTCTATACCTGGGATCTCTAGTACGCAGTGGCGCCCCTATCTCACTCGATTTATTTAAATTGGTAATAATTATATTTTTATAGTTGTCACCTCACCACGTGCACTAGTAAATTCACGAGACTACTAAGTCAAAAAGTTTCCATTACTTGTACTGCACGATATTACACGACTGCGTAACTCTCAGGTTCTTTCAATACAGAGTAAAACCGTTTTGAATTTTAGGTGTAAAAATATGATTTTGATATTGTAAAAGGTTATCAAAATCGTAAAAGAAAACAAATTGCATTGTTATCTTTTGTAAAAAATGTACGTGAAGTTGAAAAGCAAAATATTATTGGAGTGAAAGAAAATTCCCGGTCTACCGCAAATGATTTGCTTTTTTTTTTTTTTTGTCATAAAAAAAAGTAAATGCATACATTCTTGAGCTTTCTGAAAAAGATATGCTTAGTAGCGTTCGCATAAGAGATGATACGAGATATGATACATTGACGCGAAAATAGTCGAGCATCGACTCCCTCATTAAAAAATTCCTATGTGCGTAACCTTTAGTATCCACAAGTGCTGCGACATCGATGTCGATGTTTTTCCAACATCGATGTTTTGGGTTCGATGTTGTTTTCAATGTCGATGTTTTATATTCCAACAAAGAAAGCCAAAGAAAAATATACGATAAGCATACTCATTAAAAAGTTTTCATCATGGAAAAAAATACCTCATTGGGAAAAAAATTCTGTGATTATTATCGATGTTTTGCTCTCGATGTTCCTGTAACATCTCTAATTGCTTTGGCCGTTTTTTTTTAAATATATTTTAATGATAGTTGCTTCGCGTTCAATATTTTTTTTTTCTTCTTTCGATGTACTTTTTACATTTCAGCAAAAAACAATAAAAATTATGCAATAAAAAAGATTCATCTTTCTTCAACCACTAGTTGCTATGTCTACCAAATTGAAAAAAAAATTTTTTTTTTTTCATAACTAACGATGATTTACTGTCAATGATATTTAAACGTCGTTGTTTTGCATTCGATATTTTTTTCGATGATGTTTTACACAAAAGTTACACAGTTAATCAACAGTTGCAATCTCACTGAAAAAAAAGTTTTCTTAATTAACATCTATATTTTACGGTTGATGTTTTTCCAGGAGACAAAAGATATATATAATTGAGTGTATGAAGAGGTGCTTGTAATGGGGAGTAACTGAATAACTGTACATTCAAATGTGTATTGTGTAAGCAATAAAAAAATCGATGTTTTGAAACATCGATGCTTTTTGGTCGATGCATCAATAACATCCATGTCTTGAAACATCGATGTTTTGCGTTCTATGTCGCAACCCTAGTATCCACATTTTCAACATCAGAATATCTAAGCACTATGTTACTCAACTTTTTACATTTTATTCATAGGCAACGCACCAAGTCCAGTTCGTAATCCTAAACTAGATGGATAGTGGAATATAGCACTTGCTAGCACATTTCACATGCTGGTTTTGAGGAAGAAATCCAATGGTTTTCTCTTTGTTTACGGCACGTCTAGCTAAGTAAAAAATTGATTTAAAAAAGAAATTCGTTTATTATTTTGAAAATTTCTTTTAAGTAATAATTGTAATACTAAGAATAATAAATCTGTATAGCGAAGCAAAGTAAAAAAATTGACTCAAAAAATGTCGTTAATCATATTTTTTTTCTCCAAATAATAGTTATACTGAAATAAATCTTTATAGTT
The DNA here is from genome assembly GCA_038373865.1 of Uloborus plumipes. Lineage (NCBI taxonomy): Eukaryota > Metazoa > Arthropoda > Arachnida > Araneae > Uloboridae > Uloborus > Uloborus plumipes. The sequence goes on along the minus strand of JAXGGA010017864.1, from coordinate 5,921 downwards.
TGAACATTAAAACTAAAAAGATATTTCTAATCGAGTTCAAAACCTTATCCTCATTTAAGAAAAATAAAAACTCAAATATTTCTGTCAGTGTATAATAGAACGTCCACAAAAGCAAACCACGCTCTCATTTTGAGAAAAACTGTAACGTTCATTATCAGATTCATCGATTCGTCTTCAGTAACATACAGTTCCAATATTGACACGCTTCATATTAATATCGCTCATTCTGTATACACAGACAGCCCATTACATGAAATTCCGATTTAAGGGAGAAAAATAAGGCAGTTCATGATTTATGCATCAGTTTCTCATTTAAATATCTTCTGCTGATATGGATTCAAGCGACTCCATGTTGAACTTCTGTTTCATGCATTGTATGCAAAAAGCTCATCTTTAGCTTTTAATAGAGTGGTGTTATTGAGATTTCAAACCGCTTTTAAACTCGGGCGAATTAGGCAATCAGAATTGCAAATGGATGCCGTGATTATTTGCATGAGATATTCAAAAGCGATAGGAATTAAAAATAAATAGTTATAATTCAGCTTTTTCTGTTCTTTTTAACTGAGGTAATGCTCACTATTTAGTTTTATATGCAAAATATTTGATGAACTGGAAAGTAATGTCGTTTTTTCAAACCATTAAACAATTTTATTTTTAACCTATGATGTAATTACTGTCATTACCATCAACAAGCTTTTGCCATTTATAGTGGAGGCAAACCCAACTCGCCAACGTCATAATGCTGTGATTAGGATCTGTGCAGTCTTCACAATGCTGCTATCAGGTTAGGTTTGTTCCAACTGTAGATAGAGTAAATTTTCAATCCGGAACGGTAAAACTCTGTTTCTTTTACAATGTCTGCACATTTTATTTCCGATTTAAATCTGATGCGTTGCTGGGTCATTGTTGATGTCTTGTGCCAGTCAGGCTGGCAATTAAGGGTGCGCTGCTTCACTTTTCCAACTGTACCGCAATTTGGGCTGAAGTTGGACGTCCACAGTAGACACAGGCTAGGTTTGCCCAGCTGTGAGCATATTTTCAATCCGGAATGGTAAAACTCTGTTTCTTTTATAATTTCTACATATTTTATTTTCGGTTGAAATCTGATTCGTTGCTGGTTCATTGTTGTTTGTACCAGTCAGGCTGGCAATTTAGGGTTCACTTTTCCAACTGTATCGCAATTTGGGCTGAAGTTCGACTTCCGTAGTACACAGGGCCTAATTTCCTAATAGGCAGACTAGGCAGCTGCCTTAGGGCTGCAAATTTTCAGAAGCGGAAAATTTTTCTTTAACCACTCTTTTTTTTTTAATTACTATTATTGTTATTCTTGAAAAAAAAAATGTCAGTATTCTTTCATTTTCGACAACGACATCCTTTTTTTATTTAATAATGTTTACTTTCATACATGTCGTGAAAATGAAATATTTTCAAGTGTGTCAATCTGTTATTGAAAAACAGTAATGGTGAAGACGAAAAGCGTGCATTTATTGTAGAAAAACAGGTGTAATTGCTTTTAAAGAGAAGTAGGTACAATACTGGAGTTTGTCTAAGCTTTTAGTTTCGTACTAAAACTTATTCAATTGTGGTTTCTTGAGTGATTTACTCGTATTTTCTCTTTCACACATTTATGTGTAAAAAAGAAAATTGTTACAATATACAATATTAACAGAAAAATCGTTTTCTGTTAATATTGAGTCTTGGAGGCAAACAAATATGAGTATAGCGAGCGAAAAACTCCCAAGAAAATTTTTAGAAATTGAAGTCTTTAAAATGCGATCATAGGCGATAATTATTGACGTTAGAGCAAGGACTGTCAAAGATCCATTTTTCGAAAACCAGAAACCAGAAAAAGCGATCTCTTTCCGGCGATTTTTCGAAATTGAAATTCCAAAGACTCACGTATAGACAAACTTTGATGGTGTTACGGGAAGAGGGGCTCTGGTGCCCACTCCTGGAAGCATTTCAAAATAGAAATAGTAAAAAACGGTGTTTTAAAGATATATTCAGTGATATTAGGGGATGCTTAAATTTTTCGAAATATTAGAGTTCGCATTTTCAGATTTCCAGTTCCAACAACCACTCAAAAATCTAAGAGGACTGCCTGCTAAGCGTATCATCTAATTATCGTTTTAAAAATAAAACTTCTAACGATCTTGGGTGATATTAGAAAGAAGGGGATTTATGTCTTTGTCCAAAAAAATTCCCAAATTTAAGTCCTACAAACGCGATTGTAGATCATATTTAGACCTGAGAAAAGCAGTTTTAAACAAGTTTCGAGGTTATTAGAAGCGAAGGCAGATCCAGCTTCTGGTTTTGGAAGGGGGGTGCAAGTAAAGGGTCTGGGAGATTCACAACTGGAAAATTTTTGAAATTGTAGTTTCGAAAACCCAGTTTTAGAATTTTCATGGATATTAGAGGGAAGAAAGGTGCGATGGGCTTCGAGACAATTTTTAGAAATTAAAGTCTTATATACGTAATTATAGTTCATGTTTATAATTAGAGAAAGGTATGAGGCTCAGGAACTGTCCCCAATCGTTTTTTCGTAAAAATAGATCCATATCTATCCCCCCCCCTTCAACAATTTTTCACAATTTAAGTTTCAAAAATGCAATAGTAGACAATTTTTGTTGATCTAAAGGGGGGTCCTGGGGATCTCCCCTGATTTTTCGAAATAGAAGTCCTAAAAATAAATTTTATGGTCATACCCTACGGTATTAGGCGGGATTCAAAGGTTCTGGCCCCTTATTTGTTTTTTGAAATTTTAGTTTGGAAAACCAAAATTTTAATGATCTTTGATGTTAGTAGAGAAAGGGAGGTTGGTAGCCCTTGAACCAGTGGTTGGAAAAACTACATTTATTTTGTAGCGAACTACAACTACAACTACTTTGTTATAAATGTAGTTAACTACAACTACTTTTTTTAATTGTTGCGACTACTAACTACTTTTGAATTGTAGTCTCTACTTTGCTACTTTTAAAAAAATAAATAGATAAAAAGCATGCACCGTTTGATAATTGACGTGAAAAATTCGAAAAGTGCCCCCGATTCGAAAAGTAAATAAATTAACCCATTTGAATATGGAATAGAACTAGGAATTGTCTTTGAATTTATTTGTTACTTTTCCTTTTTGTTCCCTTTTTTTTTTCTGCTAAAATTTGTCCGTTTTAGATTTTTTTACAATTTTTACGAATATTCGCCACAAGAAAGGATTCAAAAGTTGAAAAATTGAAAGAATTCAACCTTCAATTTTTTCTAAAATTCTTGCCAGGGAATATTTAGGAACATGAAAATTATTTCAAGGAGTATAATAATTATGATGCCAAATAAACCAATGACATCAAACAGATAGAATTTCCTCAAAATGATGTATTTAAGGGAGTCAGCTCATATTTTTATGGTTCTTATTTCTCATTGCTTCCGCTGCTGCATTCGTGCAAGATTTGCACCACTCAGAGTTAATTAAACCTTTCTTCTCTTTTTAAATTTTTTTTTCTCATTTATTTATTTATTTTTTAAATTTAAAAGTAGTTTCCAGAAATCGCTACAAACTACTATTTTTTTTGTATCGCGCTACTCACTACTCTACTTTTTTAAAAAGTAGTGCGCTACACTACAAACTACTAAAAAATGTAGCTACTACAATAGTTTCGCTACTTATAGCGCGCTACTTCCGACCACTGCCTTGAACGAATCTCAACACTTGAATGTAAGATGATAGTTGGTAGCGTTAATGGGCAGTTTGTTCAATATTGAAGCAATTATAAAGGCAATTTAAAACGATTTTCAATGTTTTTAGGTGTTTGCAGGCTCTTCCCTCCTGAATAATCATGAATTTAAAGTCTACGAAAAGAAATTTTAGATGCTCCAAAGTGATTAAGGCGGGGAACAGGGCTTCGGTGAAATAACATTTTGAACACTTTCTTATTTTCAGAAGAACTAGAAAAAAAGAAGAAGAAAGGAGGGGAAGAGGAATGGGCGGGGGGAAGGGGCACGCAATTAGTTAACCAATAATCTGCAGCTGTTAAAAAAAATAAATGCTGAGATTTATTTTTGAAAGAAATTAAGATTTATCCACAACATTTTGGTGTTCTCATCGAAATCACTTTGTTTTTCCAAGATACGCGTTCTTTTCTTCTCTTCAATACTAAACAATATTAAGTATCAAGAACAGAAAAACAGTAATTCGGCATTCGGGGGGGGGGGGGCACGTGCCCTATGGGCCCTCCCCGTCCCCCTGAGTGCGCTACTAGTGCTGAACAAAATAAATACAACTAGACTAGAGTCGGGCAAAGAGCAGAGAAAACTACATCTTTTTATTTTCTTAACGTTTCCTTTTCCTTAATCTTTTTATTTTTTTACTCTTAACTAATAACGAAACCTAGTAATAATAGTCAAGTTTATTGAATACGTTATGGTTTTTTTTTACTGCTATTGATAATAAAGTTAGTTATCATTTTTTCAAATTACACTGTATAACTTATGCCAATAGCTATTGAATACATGCACATGTTGCGTATTATAATAAATTATATCGATAATATACATAATTTGTACATCTTCTAATCTATACGTAGCGATAAAAGTCAATTAACGACTTGTATACATGAATAGTGATGCCTTTGTTTTCAGTTCGCACTTTTAACAATAGATGGCAGCAGTAAGACTGGTTTTCTGATTTAGAAATTTTTGTGAGAGGAGCCCTTGAAATTTCTGCGGCTGCCACAATGACTGCAGCGTTTTTAGAATTCCGTTTTTCTTCATTCTTTTTTTCCTTTACACTTTCTGAAATATTTTCTTCCTTTCAGAAGCCTTTCTTTTCGAAATACGGACAGTTGCGTGGTATGGATAATTAAAAATAAATAAATAAATAAAGAAAAAAGAGCAGGGATTGTGTTTCTGTCAACAAATGAAATTCTAGACATAATCAGAATTGCTTTTCTTTTGTTTTATTAATGTTTCAATGAATTTTTGTAATTTTAAACACTTTAGCTGTGCACTGCATCTAAAACTTTGCACGTTTTGCACGCTATACACTTTGCATGTCGTTTTTTAACACTTTGCACGTTATTATTTTAATATGTTTTTTCTTTAAGCTATTAGATACCGAAACTATACATGACTACTCTTTGACTTAAGTATTTCTTAAACTAAAGATTTTTCAATGAATTCATTCAGAGTATGTTTTAAACTTTCATTTTGTCTCCTTTAAAATGAATGTTTTTTACTTTTTTCCAATTTAAAAATTTTTCAGAGTGTCAACAAGTTTTAAAGATTTCATCACAAATATGTATGCAGTGTATGGTTAATTTTCTAGAAAAATGTTAATTTGGATCCAAAATTTTCAACTTTTCTCTTGGAATATGGCATTTTTCAGAAAGTCAATAAAATATACTTTGGTTAAAATACAAAAGTTGACAAAACATCTTCATTTATTTTAGAAATATTGAGGGTAAATTAAAAATTTGACAAAAGTCGTCATTATGCAATTGTATATTTTTATCTTTTCCTTAATTTTTATTCATGAATCAATTAATTATTTCTTTGATAAATGTATCATGGAAATAGAAATAAATTTACTAAAAATGCTAAAGCATTGAATTTTTCTTCTTTTTTTTTTTCAATGATCATCATTTTTTTTAACTAACTTCATTTTAACTTATCTAATAAAATTAACTAGAATTTTAAAATTAATTGAAAAAAAAAAAGATACTGAAAATGAAAAGCTTAGTATCATTATATCCTTAGTCTATCTATCATTCCATACCCATTTTAACGTATTTCAACTGACAAGACACAGTAGCGTACCTTAGGAGGCCAGTGTCCGCAGCGAACTTAAGAAATTACGCCCCTCCCCACCCCGGTCGCCTTCATGGGAGGTCACATGAAGTCACTGACCTCCTAAAACAATTCCTTTTCAGAAA
>JAXGGA010017863.1:0-23311 GCA_038373865.1 Uloborus plumipes | reverse complement strand
AAAACCTGAAATAGTATTCTTTTGCAATTTTAGTTGTGATAACTTTCTCACACATTATATCAGAGTCAGATTTGATACATTAGGATCAGTTAAATCACATTACCTATTTTAAAGTTTAAACAAATCTGATAAAAAAAAAAGCGCAATAGGCATCATGACTCTCAAGATGCTCAGCATTTGGATTTTTAAAGCTGAAAATTTCCATATGTTTCAATTCAAGGATAGATCTCCATAAAATTTCTTCGTAATCGAAGATGCTCGCGTGGGGAGCATTTGGAAAATTAAGTGAATTGGCATAGAATGGCTTAAAACAGAACTAAATATGTATAAAAAACGATTAGAAATTTAAACAGGTGTTTTAGAGTTAAAAGATATTCGTATCTTCAATGTTAACAATAACCTACGGAGCAAAAGCCACTCAGCAAAAGCAAGTGTGACAAGTAATTAGTATAAATTTTCATAATCGAAAATTAACCAAAATATCAGTAAAGAATTGGTGGTCTTAATGGACAGAGTCAAAAGAAACTGTAGCTATGTTGAAAATATGATATTTTTCACAGGTGCTAAGTAAAAATTATCAAGTTTTATCCATGTGTATACTTCTGTGTATTTTGCAAACATAATTTCAGAAAATAAATAGATGCAGGAAGTTAGATAAAATAACATTACACTGAACATTTTTCTTACTCCAATTTGAATATAGTATTGCCAAAATAGTTTCCCCTTGAATACAAATTACTTAAAATCAAGAACTTCATTAAAAAATTTGGGATATTATCCTGCACGGCTTTACTGAGTGAGAGGTTTAATTAACTTTGCAATAAGTTATTTAAGAAACCTGGTAAATGTTCCTGCCTTAAGGAGGGAAGTGTTAAACTTCTAATTAAAATAAAAAAAAAGTTATCGATTAAAATCACGAGTACAAATTAATCGAATTATCTTATTTGTAGCTCTTAAGGCTCTCGCGAGTATTAAATTATACTTAAGAAGTTAGTTTGAAAGAAAAGTAAGTTTTTTTTCTTTTTAATTTTATTTATTTATGTTTTTTTTTTATTTTTTAACAAGTCTTTAATAAAGCTATTAAAATGGAATTGAATCGAAAAAGGTACTGACATTTGTAAGTAATTCCAAGCAATGCTAGTTCTTTCTAAATTGCTGAGAGTAATTGTAAATAATTTCGAGAAAACGGGATTGGGTTATTTTTCTTTTTCCCCCCCTTCAAATGCTCGTTTTTACTGAACTGCTCGTAACTCTTAAATCATAATATAGAAAGTTACGAAACTCATGCCAGTTATCTATGAAGCACCAGTTTTTCTCTTGTATCTGCCCATAAATGACATTTTCTTTTGTTCACCTTTACTTTTTGTTGCTGTTTATTTATTTATTTATTTATTTATAGAATCCATTGAAACTAAAGTATCATATGATAGAAACAATCTGAATACTAAACTTTTCGCCAGCTTTTTTTTTTCCTAACTTGATTTCGTCTTAAATCTTAGCGTTGGATTTTTTTTTTATCTTTTTAACTTACCCACATTTTAATTAGGCGAAATTCGTAAATCATGACAGAAAGACAAAGGAAACTATTTCTAAAACATCAATGTTGTCTAACATCATCACATTACTAAATGCTTTTATTTTTATTGTTACCTTTTAATGAATATATAGATATTAATTAACTACATATAAATAATTTTGAAAACACTCATTTTACTTTGAACCATTTCCTTCGAAGAAATAAGGTAATGATTTGGATGATTTTCTCACATTTGTTCTGATCATTTATCTTCCTGACCATGACCACGATCCTTTTCTCAAACGGTTTTCTATTACTTAAAATTCCTTTTGCTGCCTTATAACATTAAAATTACTAAAATAACCTTATTTTGACAGTGCAGGGCGATTTAGTTAAGTTACACATCCATTGCTTCTCTCCAAAAACCGCTTGAACTCCATTTTGCGGAAGACTTGAGTATTTCAAAATCTTTTTGGATGACTGCAATCATTTTTTGTTGTCGTCATTGAAACTATTGTACAACAGCAGCCTGTTAACTCTTTCAGGTACAGAAATATTTGACGAAAAATTACCCTTCCAGTACAGTTTTTTCCCCAAGGGAAAAAAACATCCACTGATTATTGATGTGCCATTAGACCAGTGGTTGGAAAAACTACATATTTTTCGTAGCGAACTACAACTACAACTACTTTCTTATAAATGTAGTTAACTACAGCTACAACTACTTTTTTTTAAATGTAGCGAGCTACACTACTTTTGAAATGTAGTTGCTACTTCGCTACTTTTTAAAAAATAAATAAATAACAAGAATACACCGATTGAGGATCGACCGAAAAAATTCGAAAAGTGGTTTATATTAAAAAATTACCTCATTCGAATATGGAATAGAAATAGGAATTGTCTTTGAATTTATTTGTTACTTTTCCATTTTGTTCCTTTTTTTTTTGTAAAAATTTGTCCTTTTTAGATTTTTTTTACAATTTTTACGAATATTCGCCACAAGAAAAACCTTGTTTTTCTTTCCTTCGTTCTCTTTTTTTTTTTAATTTTTTTCATTTATTTATTTATTTTTTTATTTAAAAGTAGTTTTCAGAAATCGCTACAAACTACTATTTTTTTGTATCGCGCTACTCACTACTCTACTTTTTTCAAAAAGTAGTGCGCTACACTACAAACTACTAAAAAATGTAGCTACTACAGTAGTTTCCCTACTTGTAGCGCGCTACTTCTGACCACTGCATTAGACACATGTTCAAAAACATTTTATTGAAATATGTGAGATTTTTTTAAACTTTTTGTTTAGAAACTAACTCACTAAACAGCTGCACTATAAAAAATGAATACTGTTTTTTCATTATAATACAGCTAAATTTTACGGCAAAGAACTGTAAAATTGCTAACTTTACAATAAAAAACAGTAACATTTCTAGTTTTACAGTTTATTGCTGTGCATTTTACAGTTTTAAACTGGAACCTCGGCTGCCAGTATTATACTGTAAAAACAACAGTTCTTTTTTTGCAGTGCGGAGTCATAAAAAATGTGGGACATATTCTGTACTACCAGCTTCAAAGAAGTCAAAGACTAACCTTACTTGTCATCCCTTATGAAAAGATAATTCAGTTTATCACTATATTTCAGAGAGAAGATATTAGCTTCTGTATGAATGCGAACTCTTACAAGTAAGAACCAACCGAGCATTCAATATTCTCAATGACAAATTTAAAATCGTGCACGACATGAATAAGAGCAGTACTTCGAACTTTTCCGCTGTTTTGAAACCTTATAAAAAAAGTCCAAGTTCCTAGAAAAGGTAAAGTCCCTTTATATACGCTTATTCCAGTGAAATTTTTTAAAGTGAATACTTACATACTGCAAGAGTAAAATTAAGAAAATGGGTCAATTTTTATAAAGAAGTAAAGTTGCAATATCACGATGAAAATTTTTAAATTTATTTTAGCACCTAATAATTTGTCACTTAATAGAAAACATACTTAAAATTGCGCAAATAACTTCCGAAATGTCACTACTTCTTGAATGAATATCATACGAGTATGATATTAAAACAAAACATAAAAATAAAAAAACACACACATTTTAAACCCGTTGCAAACACGAATTGTATAGAGGAAATGGAAAAGGCTGAAAAAGACAAAAAATAAAAAATAAATTTTTTTACGTGGAATGTCTTGTAAACGACATTGCCAATAACCTAGAGAAAGTCCAAAGTGCAAGAAAAATTCCTACTAGTTTCCCTAGAGCAGTCACAAGGAGCAGCATCGTGAAAGCGCTCGCTGGCCGTCAATGGGAAAGGCTGAAAGTGCCATCAGCCATCAAAAAGAGATATGATGACCCTTTCAGCTTTTCACATACAAAATCAAGTTATACAGGGTGTTCCGTAACAAATTGTACAAACTTTGAGGGGAGTTAGAAGGGATGATAACAAGCAAGAATTACCTAGGAACATAGGTTCGGAAACGCATAGTTGACGAGCTACATATTCACAAAGTTGTCAAATTGTGTCAGAATGGCTCGGTATTATGACGGTTTTTTATTATCATTTCGATGCATTTTTTTGAGCAACAGGCAGCAAAATTTTAACAACCGCTTTAACCTTTTTTAAAAATTAATATTGTTCAATGAGACACAAGATTGGGATCATCCGAAATGTTTATTGGTCAAAGACATTACACGTTTAATGTAAATAATGTTAGAAAATGTCATAAATTATGTTCAAAGTTTCCAACATTGTTAGCGATACATGCGCTACACCGTCGGACCATAGACTGGCGAACTCTCTCAAATACACCCGGATTTTCTTGGATATCTGCAGTAGCACAGGCGATTCTTGTAACTAGATTCATTTCTGAATCCACAGGAGTTGCGTACACAGCACTTTTCAAAGCACCCCTAAGAAAGAAATCGAGTCTGTTTAAATCAGGAGAGCGTGGTGGCCAGGGAACTGGTTCACCACGACCAATCCATCGGTGACCAAACACACGATTCAGATGTTCCCGAACATGTGTTCCATAATGGGGAGGTGCCCCATCATGTTGAAACCACATATGGCGTCTGATATGTTGTGGCACAGAGTTAAGTAATGTTGGTAGAACCTCTTGCAGAAAGATGAGATATTGTTGAGATCTCAGTGGAGATGGCAACAAATAAGGTCCAATTAAGACGTCACCAACCAAACCAGCCCAAACATTTACTGAAAAATGATGTTGAGCAGCCTGTAATCTTACGCTATGGGGATTCTCACCAGCCCACAAATGAGCATTGTGGGAGTTGAACATCCCATCTCGCGTAAAGTATGCTTCATCCGTCATTAAAACGCAGGATGAGAAATTTACATCTTGGCTACATTGATTGAGATACCAGTGTGCAAAACGTTCACGAATAGGATAATCTGCGGGGAGCAGTAACTGTACGCGTTGTAGATGATATGGATGTAAGCGGGCACGTCGCAAAGCACGATGAACAGACGTCGTAGATCCTCCAACAGCAGTAGCTACGGCTCGTACGCTGGTACTCGGATTTCTTCTAACGGTACGCAATACCTGTTCTTCCATTCTTAGACTATGACTATGTAGTGGCATGCCGTGACAATATCTATGATTTCGTAGGGACCCATATTGACACAAATTGCGATGCAAATTATTGAACATTCGATGGTCCGGTGTTTCTCTCTGCAGATACCTTTCCCGATACAGCCTCTGGGCTGCTCTTCCATTTCTGTTTGCCAAACCATAAATAAGGTGCACATCTGCAAGCTCCGCATCCGTGAAACGTTCCATACTTCTCTGTGCGCGCTTGCAGCTAAAATGACAACTGAGAGAGAGCACGTGTGCTTCTGTGCTTCTCTGAACAACGCCGCCTAGCGTCTAATGAAGGCATTCCTGACTACGGATTGTTCTGCAATTTTGATTGCTTGTGATGTCCCCTACCTCCCCTTAAACCCTTACTTCCCCTTGTCCCCTACCACCCTGGTGTGTCCCTTAAGTATTAGGACAAAGTTTAAGGGTTGTTAGAGGAAACGATAATTTGAAGCAAATCGCATGGGAACATAGGGTCGCAAAAGCGATGCTCAAGTACTACAGACACACAAAACCTGTAGTCACTAATTTAATATCCAACAAAGGTTTTGCATAATATTAAATATTTAAGAAAGGTTAAAGCGGTTGTTGAAATTTTACTGCCTGTTTCCCAAAAAAATGCACCGAAATGAAAAAAAAAAACCTCGTAATAACGAGCCATTCTAACACAATTTGACAACTTTGTGAATATGTAGCTCGTCAACTATGCGTTTCCGAACCTATGTTCCTAGGTGATTCTTGCTTGTTATCATCCCCTCTAACTCCCCTCAAAGTTTGTACAATTTGTTACGGAACACCCTGTATATGTACAACTTTTTAAAAAATCTTTTAAAATAAATATATATTCTGTATTTTTAATGAATTTCATATATTTTTAAAGGATAAAGTAAAGTTTTAGAAAGTTTTTATTGAATACTGAAAATTTTACTTTGTGGTACTTTCAGCCTTTTTTATTTCCATTACACAAATGTAAAAAAATTTTAAAATGTAATACAAGAAAACTTTCGATATGTTACCGAACCCTTCAAAATAGTTCAAGAAATCCAAGACTTCAGGGGAATCCTGGTGAAAAACATCTGAAATAGCATGTTGGAGGAAGAGAAAAGTTATTCGTAACGTTTTCATTGCTCTCATCATCTTATAATTGTATAACTGAAATGTTGTTAGTCATTTTTTTACGTATGAAAAAGCTAACAATCAGGGTCCTCCCCCCCTGAAATCCCTCCTACAATGATTTATGTGTTTTTTTAAACAGTAAATAATTAAAAAATAAGATTTTCTGAAGATTATGGAATTATTAACTTTTTAAAAAAATTGGTAACGCAGAACCTTATTCCCACATCGTAAAATTTGCGAAATTAATTCATTAACTGAGAAAGCGCTCCATCACACTAATTAAATTACTAAATTTATCCACTGCATTATTTGAAGAATGGAAAAAGTATCTTCTTCGTAAATTGCGATAAACATAAATATTCTCCCATCGTACGTTTTGCTCTGTGGTCCTACATTTTCATGATTCCTGGTATATTTATTTTATCAAGCCTCCTGAGAATTTATTCCGCTTTTCTGGATTTGAGCTTTTGCTTTTGTTTCAAACGCATTATTCATCGAATGGATAGTGTCCATGTTACATATTAGAAAAATATGCGATCATATATTACATCACCGAAAGAGATAGATGCTTACCGGTGTTACAAAACTTTGTCCATTTCAGAAATTGTTCCAAAGCAATTCATTTTCTAACATTTTCATGTGAAAATTATTGATCCAGGCATTTCCTAGAATGTTCGCGTTTTATTGTATTAAATTCTACTAATCCCCTTGCGTCTCAATGGTTGCATCTCTCAAATGGTCTCACATAATTACCTTTTATATGATTCTATTTTATGGTTATTTAGAAATTCTCTTTCCCATTTAAACTTGATTTGAGTCTTACGACAAGCAAGGTCCCTTCATGTAATGTATCTAATAACAACTATAGAAACAGCATATTAAAAGCAAATTTTACTTTGTTACCAGTTAAAAAAAACTTGAATAATGGCATTATGTATACTATGTCTGTATTTTCTTGAAAAAATTGGCAAAATATAATTTATTCCAATGAACGAGATCCATTTGTAAAATTTTCATACTGACAAATTGGTGCCATAAAATTAGCATAATTTTTAAATTTTATCAAATTTTCTAAATTATTTACTTTAAAATTAAAAAAAGTTAATTAACCTGATTTAATTTTTTAGGAACGTAATAATTTAAATCATGTTAATTAAGTATAAGCCTCATTCCTCCTGAACAGCAGATTTTTTTAAAGTAAAACCGCCAGAAAGTATTTGACTATTCGTTTTCCATTTGTATATCTTTGAGCTTGTTTTTATTGCTTGTCAATTTGCAAAAAATTCAGCTGAGAAAATAATTAAGCACGTAAAACCTTTTATTTAACTCCGAAGCATAAAATAAAGTTTTCTGTTTTTTACAAACAACTTCTAACTTCGTGTAACAGTTAGAATCAAGCAAGAGCCTAGAAGAACTGCGTCTAATGGAAGAACTGGTAAAAAATTCTAATAGTTTACTTGGATAAAAATCCAGGTGCCCCATTCCTTCTTATTCTCCTTGCGTCTGTATGATATATATTATTTCTAAAAATTGTGCTGTTGTGAAAACCCCATAACTTTTTCAAAAATTCTGTAGTTTTCAAAAGTAAGGTATCATTTTAAGAACTCTTCCCGCCGCTTTCGGCAAAAAATTAACAGGCAATTCATACTTTGATTGTTTAGTTTAAAAACCTATGTCTTCCTTTTTTCCCATCAATCATTGCTTTGATGTATGGTATTCCACATTGGAAGCCCAGTGGTTCAGTTGGTTAGAGCCCAGTGCAAATAATTCGAAGATCGTGAATTTGAATTCCCATGGGCACAAAATTTCTTCAGCGGAACTCCAATCCAAATTTCCCTAAACATGACGTAAGACTCACTGCTGGATTGTGACCTATTAATTCCATTGTTGCTGTTAAAAAAATAAGAAAAACGAATCTTTTTTTTTTGCCTCGATAAATCGCAGTAGAAGTTTATAAAGATATTTCAACCGAAAAAGCCATCACTTTCAATTAATTTGTTACTTTATTGCGCATTGCCTTGATGTATAGCTTCCTTGATAGATAGCTTGTTTTTATGTATCTCACGATCAAGGCCTATTAACCCATTTATGCCCAAGTTTTTTTTTAACAATTTTTTTTTCAATTTTTATCTGCTTAAAACTCTTACTTGGAATGGTTTACATTCATTTTAGGCGTAAAATAGTTCGCCGTTGCCATATTTATTAAGTTATTTAACGTCCTATTTATGGGATATTTTGCAGATATGTGAGCAAAATGCGACCTTACTTGACTTTACTTTTGCAAAGTAACATTACAGAAGGCATTCTGTGATCCATTTTAAGAAAATCATTTTAAAATAGTTTAATTTTATGAAAAATAAGTCTGCAACAAAAAACTTACTTTCTGTGGCTACCCATGCTGGATCGTTGCTTGACTGATTTGTCTGAAAATAGCTGTCAATAAATGAACTCTGATGTCCAAACAGTGGCTATAACTGGTTTTCTCAAGAAGAAGGTCTATTTAACTTGTGAAAAACAGCTTTAGTAAAATGATATACCCATTACAGGTTTTTGTATGCAGTAACTAACAAGCGTCCCGTTTTTAGGCTACTGGGCATAAAGGGGTTAACTGAGTTGGTCAAAACGACTTGCAAATGCGCAAAACTGGTGGATTCGATTCCCCTTTTGCCAAAGAAATGTCGTTTTGGATTGGCATATCTTTCTTTAGCTTAATCTATATATATAAAAATGAATGTTGGTGTGTGTGTGTGTTCCCTAAGATCTCAGAAACTACCAGGGAGATTTGGCAGAAATTTTCACCGTTTGTTCTTTTTGGTACTGGGAAGGTTTAGAGACCAGTTTCAACAAAATCCGATGGGTAGTTATATTTTTATTTCAATTTTAGACCTGATTCTGTCTTTGTAATTTCAATTTAAAACTCCATTTTCGAAGGCTTTCATCAATCCAATCGAGTATTTAGTGTATCAACTCAACTCTCTGGCAGATAGTTGGAATTGCTTGCTACCGTAAATTTGGCTATCTTTTGAATCGCGCCAAGAGCCCTCAATAATGGAAGTGTTCCCAATAACTATCTCAAGTATAAAGGATAAAAAAGGTATTTGATAAACAGATTAATCTTTTTTTTTAATTTTCCCAATAACTATCTCAAGTATAAAGGATAAAAAAGGTATTTGATTAACAGTTTATTTTTTTTTAAACAAATGAGATTCAGTTTCATATTTCGGAACTCCTTTAGATTTGTAGAGGCTTAGATGTCATGCATTATTTTCCAGACGAACACTATTTTGTTCTTTATACCTATTGCTGTTTTCAATCAAAGTATGTTACTATATTTTCTCGCCAAACATCCAATCAATAGTTCGTTTTCATGGCCTTACTATATGCTATGATGTACCGCAATGTTGGAAATTATTTTAACGACTTACGGAATGACGTACATTTAGCGCCAAATATAATATTCAAATTGATTTCAGACTGCCAAAAAGTAATCAGTTTCATAGAGAATACCTCAGCATTTGGTAACAATTTCTCTTACACAAAAGTGATAAACGTAAGTTTCTTTATTTATGGAAGGGATAGGGGTTCAGAATTATACAAGGTATCCCAAATTAGCTACCAAATTGGCGACTTTTTAAATAGCGCCAAGAACCTTCAATAATTGAAATTTTCCAGGGCGCATTGCTACGCAACTATTTTTGTTTTCTAGAGTAGAAAAAATTATTTGTGAATGATAAATACCCGATTAAATATGTTTCCTTCTCAGACAAACATATTATTGTATGACAGTACTCAAATGCTACCACATTTTTTGAGGTGTTTGCTTTTTCATGTCCGTAATAAGTCATTAACCGCAATATTAAAAATTATTAACGACGAACGGAATGGTGAAAATTGAGCACCAAATAGGTCATTGAAATTGTATTCATCCTTGCGAATAATATATTCATGCTTGCTCAAATTGTGCCACACGTGCAATATTTATGGAACTCATTTTTTCGCATTAGATATGTTGTTACTTAATTTTCAAACGGTTGTGCGTATGGACGAGTATTTCCCGATAGCTTATGCCATCAAATTACTAAAGTACAACCATTCCTCCATGCGTTTTTTTTCTTATTCAAAAGGATGTGTTACTTTTCTGTTTTAAAAAGTTTCTTCAAGTAGTGTCAAGTTTAAATATCATTTGCATCTTTAGATTGCAAAATTTCAACAAGTCCGCCATTGTTGTTAAGTTTAATTTAGCCTTCTAAGTGACTTTATTAACTTTTTAAGAAGTGGACATCTGTGTTTTCCAACTCTACAGAACATAGTTTTATAGTTTTAAAGGAAAATGAACTTTTTTTATTGAATAGACTTTCTGAAAATTGAATAACTTTATCAGAAGATAACTTTGCTTGATTTAGAATTTTTAAAATCTTTCATGCCTATTTTCAACAACGCTTTATAGATTTTTACATCCAAAACACCATGTGGAGACGAAATATACATCTAGGCAGAACAACGTCTGCCGGGTTCTGCTAGTTCTAATCTAAATATACATAAATATAAGATTTAAAACTTTTACAAACCACAGTTGCTGCCCGTAGGCTTTAAATAAACTTTTTTTTTCTGGTTAAAATCAAAAAAAAAAAAAAGTTTATTTTCTTATAATAAATATCAGTATCATTGTATATTGTTTCTCAAAGTTTTTTTTAGTGGGGGGGGGGGCTACGTCATAACTTCCTTCATACTTTATTAAAACTCAGAGAGAATGCATCGTTTTATTTTGTTTATTTATTTTTATTTTTTATTTATTATTTTTTTTTTTCACAATTTAGGCAAAACAAAAAAAATTTTTTTTGACAAATCTCCATGCATTATTTCTCTAAGCCGAATCCTATACCCGGTCGAAACTCGCTCATTTCTTTATCGAATTGCAAGAAAATTTATGATTTTGAAGCTTATCCCGCGGGCTATTGACGAAAATTAGACCCACCCTCTAAAAAGCGTCGGTTCGTTTTTCATTCGAACTTCAATTTTTGGGCACAAAATTGACTCTATCTAGCGAAATAATTGTCGTATCGTCTCCATTTTGATTTCATTCGAAAGATTAAAAAAAATGCGTTCTTTAGAACGTTTCTGCGCTAGCGCCGCGTAACGAGAATCTCGAAAATCCACGTTTAAGCGACTTATAAGCGATTGAAGTTTGAAAAAGTTAAATTTTTTGCTCAACTGTGAAAATCGTTACATTGTTGTTCAAATCAATTTTAAATGCGACATTTCAAGCCAAGGCTTAGCTCGGTAAACCTTAATTGTAGCTTTTATTGTTTCAAAATACTATGGTAGTTTTGCGATAACGTTAGTATTTAGTTTAGTAGTAGCCTTGGGTATTTGATTTTAATATGGGTATCACTTTTGTAGTAGTTGTAAAAGTGAACGTGTCTTTGATCTCTTTGAAAAGTTGTCAGAACGACGGCAGTAGATGGCGATGTTGTGCAAATGAAGCCAATAACAATTGTCGTATTAAATTTTAAGTTTAGAGTTTTTTTTTTTTTTTTTTTTTTTTTTTTTTTTTTTTTTTTTTTTTTTTTTTTTGCGGAATTCCGCACGGGTCACCTAGTTATAATTAAAAGAACTGATTTTTATATTTCCACTGTCAAAGAGAATGCTTCTCACGGGTTCGCTATTTTTATTTAATTTTTTGAACATTTAAGTACTGTAGTATCGATTTAAAAAGAACTCAATAAAATTATTATTCTAGACAATATGTTTCTGTTTTTAAAAACGTTTGAGAGTCTTCTCAAAAGTAAAAGAAATACACTGGCGGAAAAAAAATCCCAACACCAAGAAAGACTTACGCTAGATAAACGAAATTTAGTAGCGCGTGTTTATACAATTGAAAGATGACATCAATTGAAATTTCGCGCTCCGCGCTTTAGTGTGGCGCAGCTCCAGTCACTCAGAACATGCAAATAAGGCTTGTTTCAAAAGCGTATTGTAAAGCTCGTGAGTATTATTTTTCCGTGAAATTTGACGCATTGCGTTCATGTTAGCCAGGAATGCCTTTAAGAAGACGAAGAAGCCATTATCAACAGCTCACCGAGTTTAAACGAGGTCGTACAATTTGGCTACGAGAAGGTGGATTTTCATTTCGAGATTTTGCGAAAAGACTTGGTGGGAATGTTTCCACCGTGCATGATTATTGGAAGCTATGGTCAAGGGATGGTACTACCTCAAAAAGATCGAGTTCCGAGCTGCCACGTGGCACAATAGAGAAGGAAGATCGCGAAAACCTGCGTACGGCTGTGGCGCATCGTACTGCATCTGCGGCTGACATTCAAGCTGCAGTTGGTACTATCGTGACCCAAAGAACGGTAAGAAATCGCTTACACCAAGGACAGCTCCGAGCCAGGTAGCCTGTAGCCGGTATTTCATTGACTGCAAACCATTGCCGTTTGCGACGGCAGTGGTGTCAAGACAGAGCTCACTGGAGGTCAGAGGGGAGATCCGTTGTAATTTCTGATGAAAACAGATTCTGCCTAGGTGTCAGTGATGGTCGTATGTTGGCCAGAAGCAGGCCAGCGGACCACCTGCATCCAAGCTGTCTGCTCCCTAGATACACTGGACCTACATCTAGAGTCATGGTCTCGGAGCAATTTCCTGTGACAGCAGCAGCACTCTTGTGGTTATCCCAAACATAATGACTGCAAATTTGTTGCAGTCTTGTAATTCAACCTATAGTACAGCCCTTCATGAGTAGCATTCAAGAGGGAGTTTTCCAACAGGATAATGCTTGCCCGCACACTGCTGCTGTAACGCAATGTGCTCTACAGACTGTTAACATGTTACCATGACCTGCAAGATCACCAGATCTGTCTCCAATTGATCACGTATGGCATGTCATTGAACGGCAACTCCAGTATCATCCACAGTGAGCAATGACTGTCTTAGTGTTGACACAAAAAGTGCAACAAGTATGGCACTCCATACCACAGAGTGACATTCGGCACCTGTATGACACAATGCATGCACGCTTACAGGCTTGCCTTCAAAATTCTGGAGGTTACACCGGCTATTAAAGTAACATAATTTCACATTTGCACAACATTTTCGTGAGCTTAAATTAGCCAGTGATCTTGTTCATTTAATCAATTAAACATGTTAACTATACAATTACATTACCCAAATTTCATTACTCTACAGTAATTTTTTCTTAGTGTTGGGATTTTTTTTCCTCCTGTGTATATAATAATAGTAGTATTTAAAATATTTTTTCTCTTAATGTTTAATGTTAATGACGTGTAAAAAAAAACCATCAAGATTTTTTTTCTCCCGGTAGAAATTGAATCGCTGGAGACATGTCTTATGTGGTAATAGTTACTAATCAAGTAAACACAAAACCTTTTTACTTAAAAGGAATTTTTTCCTGTTGTTTTTTTAGTCCGTTTTCCTTTTTAAAATGTAGTTTCTTGCTATCCGTTTAATGTATTTGCTTCTTTCTTTCCCGTTTTTTGTATAATGTTAATTGAAAATAAACAGCTATTTTGTCGAAATTTTTTTTATCTTTTAATTACTACGTAAAAGCGTTAAGGAAGCTGCTTTCAAGCAATTTGTAAAATATATACATGGTCATCAAACGGAAAAGCGGACATTTTGTTCTGCACGTAGCACTATATTTTAGTTCAATACGCGTATTAAAAAATAGCATTAAAAATTTCAAAGCAAAATTTATCAGGGATGCTTACATATTTTTACATTATTTCACATAGTAAAGCAATCACGAAAAAATTTTGCATTAAATTTTAGCTTAAAATTTCATTTCACTTTCCACCGAATGAATGTGGAACAGTTTTTTTTAACCTGTTTGCCCTTGTATATGTACCTGAGAACGTATGGAGTACCGAAGAGTCCATGTATATATTCGTGTGTACGTACGTACGTATCTTACATAACTCAAAAACGGCATGAAGTCAAAAATTCTAGTTTACCAGGCAGTCTCTAGGGAGGTCTACTTGTGAATCTCCCCTTGTGGTTGTATTCAACTGTTCTAAAAGGGTCTTTTACCCTTTGGGGTAAATCAGTGTTAATTTTAATGCAGATTTGAATGATGTTATGATTTGGCAATATATCGCGAAGCAATCGGACGCCAAGTGATTGTCCCCAACCTAGCGACCTATCGCCAAGTTGGCGAAAAATTTGGCAAGTAAATGATTTTTCCACTTTGGATTCAGTTTGGCGCTATTGGTAATGGTATTTTGTGAATAATCCGCTGAACAATGTTAAAATCACTGATATTTAGAAGTTGAATCAAAGTAAAACATTATGATTCGTGAAAAACTAAAAGTGAAAGTTTGAATTGTTTTTCTTGCTTACTCTACGGCTCTATTATATAATTTATATAGTAATGTTCTTTATAAATGTTCCGTGCAGTTTTATGCAATTTTAGATCACATACACTAATAAAAACATCAATTTTTTTTACATTTTTAAATTATTATTCTACACGTTTGCCACAGTTTTGTATGAATTGGAAATTGTCTTTTAAGAATTGTTGCTTATAAAGTATGAGTACATCCAACCATTTATTTCAGCTATCAAAACACATCGATTTTAATAGATGTAAAAAAAGTATTTTGGGGGCCAAGCCGGTTTTTTTTTTTTTTTTTTCAACATTACTTTGTTTGAACATAACTTTTGAAGTAAAATAAAAAAACTATGAAGTGCAGAACAAAATGTCCTGCACTTCATCTTTTCTGCGAAATTGTTCAATGTTTTCTGCGAAATGAACCACTGTTTATTTCATTTTGCAACAAGCAAAAAATTATAGTCAGAAGAGAAGAAAAATATCTCCACATGGTAAAAATGCAAAATGAGGTTTCCAAAAAGCGTACTTGAATGTGCAAAAATTGAGAATTACCCGGCATAATTCGCTGAAAAACTCACAGGTGAGTAATAGTAACTAGGAAAACTAGTGACTTCAGACATTCTAGATGAAATTCAAAAGAAACGCTGTTTTTTATTATTTAAACTTGCTGCCTGTACGGTTAAATTGACAGTATGCTCGCTTCAAACTGTTGTTAACTCTTTGCAAAAAACACTTAGATACTTATTAAGCAGTTGCTTAAAACTGCTAAAATAGTATTATGTTGACTCACATCAAATCATTTTAGGCCCAAGTATAGTGCTTGCTTCAAAATTGATAAAGTGACTATAAAACTTTCTAGTACCTTTAAAAAGTTTAGAACATTTTCAAATAACTTTTAATTCAGTCCTAATTAAGTCAGTTTAATTCAGTTTTGTTCCAGACATTAATGTTTTTCAGTACTACTACTCAAACAGAAAGCAAGCTTCAAAATATAGCTGCAATCAACTCAAAATAGACTCGAGATTTACCAGTCTATCGCAATCGATGAGTTGCCCATCGCTGTTATAGTTTAACTAATAAAATCATAAACAATAGAAAGAATTTTGTCATATACTTAGATCATATACCTAGACTGAATGGGCCACACTGTGGCCTCTTTTGAATGAATTTTTAATATCTTCCTGATTGAGTCCACATGTCATATGTATCTTCTCTAGTCACTGAATAATAATTGAATCCATAATAAGTTTTGTAATGTTATTTCTACATGCGAAAATATAAAGTGTTAGATTCTCTTTCAAAGACAGAGCTCTGCAGTCTGGCTAGTGGGCAGTCGGCAGTATTTTTATTAGATTAAAATTTCATTGGACTGCAAAAATATGAAAATAGAGGTGAAACTAGAGTGAAAAGCAGTTTTTTATGCTACAGTGAGTAGGAGAAAGAAAAATTTTCACTGCATTTTGTTCCAAAATACCTAAGGGGCCTCTGCAGCTCCTCCCGTCTTTTTAGGCATAAGGTTCAATATTCATACTTCTATGAGGTCAATTACTAAAGTATTTAATAAGTCAAAGGGGATCATATTTTGAAAAGTCAGTTTGGAACATTACATTCCGTTAGGTTTTATTTTTCGATTTATTGAACAACAAACTAAGCAAGGGGCCACACAGGCCTCTCCGTCTTTCTAGTGTTAAGCAAGATATTACTGTACATTACTCTTGTTGCTGACAGTTTCAGCTTCTTTTATGTTAATTAGTTAAAAGAAATTTTACTTTCATTTTGATAGAGGGCGCAGCGGCCCATCATGTATTTAAAAGATAGAGACGCATTTCAATGTTGTTGTTAGCAAATTCCATAATAATGTGTGGTTCCGGTTATTTAGTTCAGTCTAACCAACGCCTCATAAATACTAAATGCCTACAGCTTTCTGGTTTTCACCACAGAGCAAAATTTCTCCCTTGCTCACAATGCACTGCCATCTATCGGAGATCTTCGAGACAAGAGAAATCAACGATTGGTTGATTTCTAAATTAAATTTAAAAATTAGCCAATCCAATTGAAGTTAATTAGAACATTATTTGGATTTATCACCAAACCAACAGCATGATCAAATTGCCGCAAGGTGGCGCTCAAAGTGGAACCATTGTCTCCCGTAACGAAGCAAATGTAGTAGCCATTTAGTATTTAGGAGGCGTTGGTCTAACGCAGGTTTTACGTACGAGGAAAATTGTTCCTGGGCAGAATGAGAGGGTAAAAGCATTTCTGCGTCATGATAAGGAGACAAGATTTTACCTAAAAGAAGTTGCTTATGTTTGCAGCTGTTTTTTCACCGGTTTTGAGTTGAGGTAACGGCGTTTTTTGGTGCAAGTTGACACATTGCGCTTCGGTCAAATTGATACGAGTAATAACTTAACTCCCAAATTTGAAAGTGTTTTTTCTTTTGCCAAAGTGCTTAGAAATTATCAAAAAAAAAAAAAAACCTCAAAGTAAGGAAATTCATCTTAAAATACTTGAACGAATGTAGTTAGGAAAAGATATCCATTCTTTTGATAGAATTAGCTGTAAACAAAATTTACGCTTGACATCGAATTCTTCTTTATGCTTCAAACATTTGATGAAACTCATTCTTAAAAACAGCTCTCTAAATCTTCATTTCGTTGCTTATTACTTTAGCATAATAGTTTATTCATATGTGTATGAACTACACCCACAGTGTATTAAATTGATGCATTTAAAAATATATTAAGAATTTTATTTTTAGATATGAATAATATTAAGTCAGCAAACATTTTCAAATCGTTATTTGATCGTAAAATAGTAATAGTACAATACGTCATTTTATTTTCTTATGTAACAACTGTAACAAAAATTTGAAAAATCATAATGCAAAAAGTGTAATAACTATACCTGGTACCCCCTATATTAAAAAGTAAAAATTAAAGATCAATGGGGAAAAATAATAATTTATAAAATAGAAGTCAGAATCAAAACAAACAATAGAAACGCAAACCAAACATGAGCTTTGTCGCAGCTCAAGATAAAAGTTTAATGTAATTGTTTATTTATTCATTAATTTTTATACTAATATTTATTTTTCAAATACAATTTCAAGAAAATTCATTAAGACACTAAGTAAGTTAAAAAACGAAATTAACACTCTGAAACACCTTTCTGCATTCAAATATGAATATAATACCACTAAAGAAATGTCTTCCCTTGATTACCAATTACTGAAAATGGAGAAATTTATTAAGTAATTAGTGACATTATCTTACACAGCTTTACCGGGTGAAAAGTTTAATTAACTTTGCAATGTTTTATTAAAGTAACCTGATAAATGTTTTCGCCTTTAGGAGGGAAATGTTAATCTTCTTTTGGTTAAATCCTGAAAGAAATGTAATCGATTCAAATAGGGAATACAAATTAATCGAATCATCTTATTTGCAGTTGTTTGGGTTCTCTTGAGTAATCAATTATACTTTCAAAATTAGTTTTAAAGGAAGAGTACGTATTTGTTTTAAATACAAGTTTAAGAAAAAAAAAACTATTAATGGAATTTAATTGAACAAAAAGTATTTATGTTTGTAAGTAATACAAAACGGTGTGAATGTAAACTAAAATAAGGAAAGCGGTGCTAAATAATTTCAAACTAATGAAAGAGGATTATTTTCCTGGGGTTTTTTTTTAACTATATTTTTCATAGAACTGGTTGCAATTCTTGAATCACTGTGTAAAAAATTAGTGTACATAAACAGTATTTATGAACCCCCCTTTTTTTCTTGCTAATTGCCATTTATGACTTTTTGTTCCCTTTAATTTTTTGCTGTTTTTAATTTTATCTATTTATTTATAGAATTGGTTGAAATTTAAAAATCAAGCTAATATTCAAATGTGACATTGATCTTATACAAATTAATAGAATCATCTTATTTGCAGTTGTTTGGGTTCTCTTGAGTAATCAATTATACTTTCAAAATTAGTTTTAAAGGAAGAGTACCGTAAAATGGGGTGAATCGGAACACTTTTCAGCTTTGATTGTAAAAAAAGCAGTTAAAAGATTTTTTTTCAATTTGATTTTCTGGGTAAAAACTTCGGTCTTGCTTTACTTTTGATATTCCAAGCAAACACAAATCATTTTGAACAGTTATTATTAAAATATATAGGAAATTATGGGTGTTCCGAATCACCCCGCTGATAGGGGTCAATCGGAACACATGTTAAAAATTTTATTTTTTTCCATGAAACCTGTAATAGGTCTCACAAACATGAGTAATATTGATGGGGGAGAACAAGAACAGATAATTACTGTCAAATAAAAGTATAATTTCAATACCAGTAAACGTTTATAATTTGTCAAAATTTAAAATAATTTTGAACTTATGAAAAATGAAAAGTAATTTTAAGAAATGCTTTTGAATTGAAATACAAAGATTTAACAAGAATGGAAGTCACTCATGTCGTCCACAAATATGTACTTGTCCTTAAAACTAGCAATTGTGACTTGGCTTAAATTTTTTCATAGCATCTTCTGGGATGATCTCTGCCTTTCCTTTAGTTTCTTAAAATCTCTGGGTTTCGGGACTGTCCTGAAAAATTTTCTCGCTTATTCATCACTGTCTGTGTGCTTGTCTTTTGCTATATAAAGTCTATATGACTTTCCCCCTCGTATTTTAAATAAAAAGAAGTCTCCTGGAGAAAAAATCTTATGAAATCTGCAACGTTTTGTCATTCTAAGATCTAGTTGCTCACGAGAAGGAATAAACAGTAATAAATCCTTGTCCATGCCTTGATTAGAGGAATTGGGGTTAGAATCTTGATTTTTTAAACAGTTTCCTTCAAATAAGTTTGAATTGGAACAACAGAACAAAGTTTTCCGATTCACACCGCAATTTTTTTTCCTATGGAATTTTTTAGAATTCTTCATTTTTATGACACAATTTATAGAAAATGTAAATTCTAATGTGGTATTCTGTTGTTCAGATACATGTATAATTGAAACATACCACTCTTAGGTTTAAAATATAAGAAGGTTTGTTCTTGCATCTGAAGTTTTGCAGTTTATGAAAATGTGATGTTTATTAGCATTCCACGTACAGCCCTCCTTAGAAGCCAGTAGCTTTGCCAGATTGACAAAAGTAATTTTTTCCTACTTCCTATGATCTTAACTTTCTAAAAAAAAAATTAATGGCGAAAAATACCTAATAGTATATTTATGAAGGATTTCTTTGTACGGTATGGAAGTTTTGTTCCGATTGACCCCGCTGTTCCTATACACCCCATTTTACGGTACGTATTTGTTTTAAACACAAGTTTAAGAGAAAAACTATTAATGGAATTTAATTGAACAAAAAGTATTTATGTTTGTAAATAATACAAAACGGTGTGAATGTAAACTAAAATAAAGAAAGCGGAGCTAAATAATTTTTAGCAAACAAAAGAGGATTATTTTCCTTGTTGTTTTTTTTTTCCCAACTATATTTTTCATAGAACTTTTTCCAATTCTTGAATCATTATGTAAAATACACTGGCGGAAAAAAAATCCCAACACCAAGAAAAAATTTCTGTAGAGTAATGAAATTTGGGTAATGCAGTTGTCTAGTTAACATGTTTAATTGATTAAATGTACAAGATCACTGGCTAAATTAAGCTCAAGAAAATACTGTGCAAATGTGAAATTATGTTAATTTAGTAGAGGATGTAACCTCCAGAATTTTGAAGGCAAGCCTGCAAGCGTGCATGCATTATGTCGTACAGGTGCCGAATGTCACTTTGTAGGATAGAGTTCCATGCTTGTTGCACTTGTTGTGTCAATACTAGGACCGTCATTGCTGACTGTGGATGATGCTCGAGGTGCCGTCACATGATATCCCGTATGTTATCAATTGGAGACATACCTGGTGATTATTCAGGTCATGGTAACATGTCAGCACTCTGTAGAGTACATTGCGTTACAGCAGCGATGTGAGGGCGAGCGTTATCCTGTTGGAACACGCCCCCTTGAATGCTACTCATGAAGGGCTGTACTACTGGTTAAATTACCAGACTGACGACAAATTTTCAGTCAGTGAGTTTGGGATAACCACAAGAATGCCCCTGCTGTCGTAGGAAATTGCTCCAGAGACCATAACTCCAGGTGTGGGTCTCGTGTGTCTAGGCCGTAGACCGCTTGGATGCAGGCGGTCCCCTGGCCTCCTTCTGACCAATATACAGCCACCACTGGCACTAAGGCAGAATCTGTTTTCATCAAAAATTACAACAGATCTCCACTCCGACCTCCAGTGAGCTCTGTCGTGGCACCACTGCCGTCGGAAAAGGCAATGGTTTGCAGTCAATGGAATACCGGCTGCAGGCTGCCTGGCTCGGAGCTGTCCTTGAAGTAAACAGTTTCTTACCGTTCCTTGGGTCACGACGGTACCAACTGCAGCTCGAATGTCAGCCGCAGATGCAGTACGATGCGCCACAGCCGTACGCAAGATTCGGCGATCTTCCTTCTCAGTCGTGCCACGTAGCAGCTCGGAACTCGATCTTCTTGAGGTAATACCATCCCTTGCACATAGCTTCCAATAATCATGCATGGTGGAAACATTCCCACCCAAGTCTTTCTGCAATATCACGAAATGAAAATCTACCTTCTCGTAGCCAAATTGTACGACCTCGTTTAAACTCGGTGAGCTGTTGATAATGGCTTCTTCGTCTTCTTAAAGGCATTCCTAGCTAACATGAACGCAATTCGCCAAATTTCGCGGAAAAATAATACATACGAGCTTCACAACACGCTTTTAAAACAAGCCTTATTTGCATGTTCTGAGTGACGCCAGCTGCGCCACACTTTTGCGCGGAACGCGAAATTTCAATCGATGTCATCTTTCAGTTGTATAAACACGCCTACCAAATTTCGTTTATCTAACACAAGTCTTTCTCGGTATTGGGATTTTTTTCCGCCAGTTGTATTACAGCGTACATGTACAGTATTTGTACATGTACTTTTTTTTTGCTAATTGCCATTTTGACTTTTTCTTTTTTCCCTTAATTTGTTGCTGTATTTATTTACAGAATTAAATGAAATTGAAAAATCATAGAAAAATATCTGAATTCTAAGCTCTTATTTAAGTGTGACGTTTTTTTAATCTTAAAACTTATTTTGGATATTTTAGATATCTTTTTAACATTTTTTTTAAACTGAATGAAACTCAGCAGTCATATCAGAAGGAAAAAGAACGGTTCCATAAAACGTACTTCTAAAACACCAGTTTTGTCTGTCATCATCGCAATTCTGTTTTCAAACAGAACGTAAATAGTTTCTAAAACGCTCATTTTATTTTTAGTCACTTTCTTTGAAAAACAAAATTATGCATTGGGTGGACTTCTCATACTTGTACATACATGTCTTCTTCACTACTTACCTTTTCTAAACAGATTGTTTATAGCTTAATATTACTTTCCTTTCCTTGTAACATTAAACATTCCATAAAAGCCTCTTTTTGAGAGTAAAAGATGGTCTGCACCAACTTAGATAATGAAAACAACAAACCTAACATTCGAGAAAATCCCGAATTCAATAAAATTACATATCCATCGTTCTTCTTCCGCAACCCTTACAACTCTATTAGTGGAAGGCTTAAGGTAAAAGCACCATTAAAGGATAGTAGAACCAGATCGTTTAACCTTTTTAGATTCGAATAACAAACTATAATTTTGAGCTTCAATTATTTTCCTGTGTTATATGTTGAAAAGTGGTCGTATTGTTGTTGACGTGCCCATAGTTAATACACTACGGAAAGTGTGTGTGATATTGCTCTGAGAGTTTGGACTTATTTATTTGCATTCGAGAGAGCGCAAGAAATATTATGTCGTTTCAGATCTTTTTTTTTTTTTCTTTTCTTTTCTTTTTTGCTAAAAAAACCTCTCTTATACCTTGAATCATGTGTATTTAGATATTCAACAGAAGAAAGGTCTCAAATTTTACTGAAATTTCCGGGGTTTTTTAAGAGGTTGCAAAAACTTCATTCCTCCGCCCAAGAACTTTAGCAGCAAAATTCATTATCTTATTCTTTCGAATTGGTCATTGTCCTGTCAAAATAAAATTTTTCAGCAGTTTCCTTTTTAACGTATTGAAATCGTGAGGTTTTTCAAACATATTAGTATGATAGATATGGTGCAATCTCTATCCACTAATTAAGTTACTCGTTGCATTCTTTGAGGAATGATGTATTTTTTCGCAGTTTGAATAATTTTTCTCCCAGCACACCTTTTTCTTGATTTTCCTACACTTTTATCTTTCTTGAGTATTTTTTCTTATAAATCCCCCTTCTGAGAAATAATTTCTCTTTCCTGAGGTTGAATTTCTTGGTTTTCTTTCAAAGGCATTATTCATCGAATGAATATTGTCTATGTTATGTATTAGAAAAACTGCTATCATATATTGCATCGACAAAAATGATATATGCTTGCCGATGTCACAAACTTTATCCAATTTAAAAATTGTTCTGAAATAATTCATTTTCTGATGTTTTTGTCTAAAATTATTGATTGAGGAAGCATTTTCTAGAGTTTTCATTTTTCAATTTAATAAATTACACAAAGCCACTTCCTTCTCAAATATTTCAATTTTACGTTTCATTTCATACTTTTTTTACTGTTTTTTAGAAATATTTTTAAATCCAAGCATGATTTGAATCTTACTGCATACAAGTGACGCTTTATATTATTCATCTAAGTATAGTCATTATACAGTATTATAAAGT
>JAXGGA010017862.1:0-23311 GCA_038373865.1 Uloborus plumipes | reverse complement strand
ACCAAACCGAAAAAGTGTAAGCAAACCGAAGAGGGACTCGAAAACGCAGTTGTCAACTGGTTCAACTCTCAGGTGGCAAGCTTCTAAGCAGAGGGGTTAAAGAAGCTGGTGCAGCAGTACGAAAAATGCTTAGAAGTGAACGGCGATTATGTAGAGAAGTGAAGTAAGTTTAAACTTAACTAAATATGACAATAAAATTTGTTTCTTATGAGTATATTTTTTTCTGTGACCAAACGGCCCTTACTTTTTGAGCGCGCCTCGTATCTTTTCTAATTTGTAGGAAATTTATCAATTTTATAAACAAAAAATAAAAAACTTTTTAAAGTTAATATCAAACAATTTTTTTTTAACAGTGTATTAAAGGAAAATGAAATTCTATTTTTAAAAAATTGTGTTATACCAAATATGGATAGCATTGAATTTAAGTTTTGTACCATGTAATATCAAATCTGTATTATAAAAATCACAAATTGTGGACCTAATAGTATCGAAATTCTGTTTTATGCAAGTACCATGTTATATGAAGGACGCCTGTACTCCTTTACCGCATCATTTTAATATTATCTACTCAATGGCAACTATGTCTTTTTTTTTAAATATCAATTGAAAAAAAAGCTATTTTAAAAATAAAACTAATTTTAAGAAAAATTATTGCTCATGCACGAAAAGAGAAGTAGAACGCGGCTGTGTTTATTTATTCATTCATCCTAATTTTTTGTATTCATTTCTCATGTGCAAATTTCTCTCAAGAAAATTTAAATGAGTTAGATTGTCTGCTCACTGATTTTAACCTTTTGAGGTATAGTGGCTTCATTTGAGACAAACTAGCCCTTAATTATTTCTTTGTTTCTTATTCAAGTATTGAAAGCACTGTTGGCTGGAGAAAAAATAAGAAAAAGGTAAGTGGCTTCTAGACCTGAAAATAATCACTCTTCTCGCCACCTGTCATAGCTGTCAACATTGAAAACTGAAAAGTAGAGAGATTTAGCATGAATAGATATGACAAAAAAAATTTAATTCACAAAAGAATTTTCAAAATAAAACAAGAATTTTTTTAATTAAACTTATTTAGGTTGCAAGATTTTACGTTCGGAAATACGGGCCCAAAGTTCGGAAACTGAGATTACTATTTTACTGTCACGTTTTTGAAGTTGGGAAAACAAAATTTTTAGGTTTTAAAAAATGTGTTTTGGAACTGGCATGTTTTCTTTTCCGTGTAAGTGATAATAAACATTCCTTGCAGCAAGTAAAAACTTAGAAAATTCACAGAAAAATTAGGTACGTTTTACTGCTTTTTTTTTGGGGGGGGGGGGAATGAAAACTCTATAAAAAAGGAAAATGGAATGAACATTTGTCAAAAATGATTAGACATCTGTCTTACTCATGTATTAAAAAGTTTCGTTTTGTCGATCATGATCATTTTCCTACTGAAAATTTTCCCAAAATTCTAATCACCGAAAAATCCATTTTTTATGGAACTTCATTATTTTTATTAAAATTCAAGAAATATTTACTGCATTAAGTTCAGGAGAAAGCATCAAAATTCAGGAGCCTCCCAAATGAATCATGAGACTTGGCAGCTATGACCTGGGGACTAATTTCTTACTTTGGCGACAAAATAAATTTTCAGCTTTTGTAGCCTCAAACGAAACCCCTATGCCTCAAAGAGTTTATAATGACTGTTCATGAAAATTTTCCTTTGTCTTAAATATTTAAATATTTTGTCTGTCTCCTTTAAATTTGGTTGCTTTAAATTTTCAATAATTATACAACAATTTTGCTACTAATCCCATTTTACTGATCCATTTCATTTTATTTTTTTAGCGAGTAGAATTTTATGATGATTACAATTATTCCAGTTATTAGTGGGTAAAAATTGTTAGTATTATTTTGCGTTCTGTTTAAATATAGTAATTTGTGTAACTTATGGTTTGAAAATCTAATATCACAATTATTAGTACATTAAAAAGGCTGATTAAGTTTACAGAATGGTCAACCATTAGGAAAACCAGGAATAGAATGAACATTTTTCTAAGTGAAAAATGTCCAGAGGAATTTGCAAAAAAGTAGGAATTTTAATAATTCCAGTTTTATCTCTACCTTTAGGTATTGTAGTTGCAACACAGCACTGCAGCAGCTTTCTAAAAAATATATTGTATTTTTATTTTTACCATTTGAAATTTTGTTTTGAAGGAACTTCGTAGATGAAGAAAAAGTGTGGGAACAGCACCAATATTACTTTGGTAGTTTATTGCATTTGTAAAGACGATTGGAAAACACGCTCGGAAGTATTCTGGTTGCACTAGTGAACATATATTTAATGCATTAAAGTACTTTTATTTTTCCAAATCAGCATCTTTTTCTGGCTTATTTTGACTACTAAATAAATAGCACAATGTACGGATAAATGTAATTGAAGTTGATCTTATATTTGAATTTTGTTTATGAATTTTCTAGTATTAAGGTTCTCATACTTACATAATTTTATTTTAGGTCATATTATTCCAGAGATGTATTATTTATTCAAGATAGACTTCGTTGTGAATGTTTTATTGATGTATTAGCCGTTGTGAAATTGTATTGTTGATTTTTATGAATAAATCGTTCTCTTTATGCAGAGTTTAATTGAAACAGTCTACTTCAATTAATATCAAACAAATGGCAAACATTATGACTAGTATGAATTTTCCATTAGTTTTTGACATGTAAATACAGTAGAAGTGCATCAATCTGTACTAATAGGGGATTTAGGTTTTCTGAATTAATACAAGTACAGATTAAACAAGATTCATATAAATAAAATAGAACTAAAATGACTCTTTCTACCCAAAATAATTATCGGATCTTCTTGATTTTACTCATTAGAAAGCTTGCGAAAAATACCTTTTGTTGGATTTCTTTCTGAAGGTTTCGTATACTCCTAAGCGCCAACTTCACTCAAAAAAAAATGTATGGGCATTCTTAAATTTGGAAATATCCATTTTAGATTGGATTTATTAATATCCTCTGCACGAACATGAAAGAAATTAATTAGCATGCAATAAATTATTGATGAGAAAAAATGTTACCATTTTTTCTTGAATTTTAACATATAAAATTCTTGCTTTTTCTGTTGCAGAGAATTAAAAACTTTTTTGGTGATCGATGAATTTTTCGTACTGTGTGCCGGAAAAATATCGACTATAATCTAATCGGGACTTATAGACACATGCATCACTTGACAAAATTTTTATTCTCAAGGTATACCCCGTGCAAAAGCCTAACCACACAGCTAGTAACATATAAATTTAGCCAAAGGTATGTTAACAACATAATGTTACTGTCTGCAGTAAACATTGTTTTTAATTCAAGACAAAGGAATATAAAATTGCTGAGGAAATGACAAAATACAATATTAAATACAGCTTTAAAAAATTCAATTTTTCACTGTCCTTTTTTTAAAGCACAGTATTCACATCTGAATGGCTGTTTAGATTAAGCGAAGTCTGGTTTAATAAGGTCCTTATTAATGAGGGTTTACTGTAAATGAAAATGGTTGACTCACTTTGTTTACAAACATACTCATTGCTCATACCTTTACAATTTGCTAATGCAAGGTTGTTTTTAATCACTCATTGCACTTATGTTTGTATCCCACTGATGTTTTTGTTCATATGGGAGAGTTGTTACATTAATGTTTTTTACGTCAAAGAATGAAGATTGACAAAACTCAGAGCTGTTAAGGGAATTAAAATTAGTGGTCATCATCCAGAAGTATAAAAAAACATTGAACAAGAAGTTGGTTCAATCAAAACACGCGAATGAGATGTCATGTCCTAGAGCTTACAAACAGGAAATTGGTTTCATTCAAATGGAACAATTTCCTCAAAAGTTATTAGACATGAAGGGGAAAGCTCACCAAATTTTCCGTTTTTTAATGTATACTGAAATAGTTTGTTAACTTATATATGTTCAGAGTAATATTTTAAAGTGATAATTAACCTTTCGTAATAGTTTTTAAAGTTTTGAAAAAATGAAGGTTTTATGGACTTTCCAGAAGTCTTATGAGCATAAACCAAGGATGAATAAGAACAACAGAACCAAATTTAACACAAATGCTCGAAAAATATGAAATATATGCACCTAAAATTATTTAATTTACAGTACTTGTATTGTAATTAACAGTACAGTACATTAAACAGTGAAAAAAATCTTAGATATTTAATTGATTTCTATGCCAAGAGCATTTTTTAAAAATCTAAAACGCTTAAACCTGATAAATTAATTTGTAATTCTGCAGTAAAATGCATTCTTATGAGGAAAGTAATTATTTTATTTATCCCCAACAATAACTAATTTTTAAGATATCTAAAACATTAGATTTACTACTTTAAGTAAGAATATTTAACTGAGAATCATATTAAAGAGACATGTTACATCCCTGTGAAGTATGGGGAGTCGGGGGGGTATGGGGATACGTACTGGTCTACGACCAGTACGTCCCGACCTACGTTTTTTATCTAATCAAACAAAAGTTAATGAAATTTTTGATTTTCTACTTTAAGTTTCATTAAATATTTATCATCCCAATTTTTTTATAATGTTCAATTCATTAACTTTTTTTGACATTAATTTTTAACAGAACTTAATGAAGTGGACCAATGCGCCCGGGTCAAGGGTATGATAGTCCATATTACTAAAAAAAATTCCTATAACAATTTTAATCATAAATATTATTCAATATTGAAACTAATTTATGTTCTTTTGTGTTAAGCAAAAACAAATTTTAAAGATCAATACAGCAAATTAAAATATTAAATTTACCAACTTCTACTTTTGGCCTTTTATGCCAAAACTATCTACATTTTCTCAAGAATCAGTTTACCTTACGGTCATAACTACAGGTTGTCATTGACTTCACTTTTGTTTTAACTACAATTTTGCTTTTTTAATTCTTCTAAAAGTTTTAATTTTTTGTGAGTTTTCTAAAAGTATATGAACATATCCGTTGTTCTTGGTCTGAAAAAAGGCTGTCATAATTTTTTTCTTATCACAAAAAATAAAAAACTTCATATTATTATGAACTAAATGACTTTACTTTTGGAGAGGAATTCAATTGATTGCTCCATTCTTCAAGAAAACCTTTTAAAATAATAAAGTTACACCTATGAAAGTTATAAGCACTGCAAATAAAACAATAAAATTTGTTCGAAAAAGATCATCACCAACACGATCCATTCTCATGTTTGATATTTTTATTGCAAGAACTTCTGTACAGTTTTGAAATGTTCAAAAGTGGCCCCTAGTGAGGGAAAAACCTTAGACATCAAGTAAAAATTCTTCAAAACATGAATGAATGCATGCAGTAGCAAAAAAAAAAAACAAAGGACCACTGCAAGGTTTTGAATTTCATACCAAAGCTAGTCATCAGACTCAAAATAAAAAGTACTTATAACATCTCAACTGTAATATTGAAAAGTAATGGACTATTAAATGCAGCAAATAAATATAAAGACATCAACTAAACCACCATCACAACTGTATAATTGTATATCATACAAAATTTTTATTTTCAATACATTTTTTTACAAGTTTTAATTGAATCTTAAGGCAAAATTTACAAGCAGACAATACGATTTCAGTTGTACATTATCGGTTATGAACTTGACTATAAAAATACACAAAACTTCCAGTGAAGACAAATAACATGCCTAAAGACATCAAATTGAAAAAATCCGGATATTTGAAATAAAGTATCCAACAAATTCCTAAAATAACAGATAGAAGTGGCCAAAGCAAATGACTTAAGTCCAAGTCACTATTTTGACTGTATTGGGAAGTGTTCTGTCTTATTTGTGCAGATAAAATTTGAACATGTATCACACAATTTTCGCGGATTCCATATGATTGCAATGTTGCAGCATCCTGAAGTAGTTGGCCACTGAAGATTAAGCGAACAGTTCTATTATTCTCAATGTCTTCAGAAAAATGAGCTCTGAAAATAAAAGATTATTTTTGAGAGAATATCAATATTATTTTTTACTTAGATCAATAAGATAAGACTAGCATTATACAATTTCATGCAAATACAAGGATCAATTCTAGACCTTTAAGGTGCCAAAAAATTATATTTTCATCAATATTTTTTTTCCTCCAAAATATCTATGTTTTAATATGCATACATCATTAATAAAATCGTTCAAGGTATTTTTTAAAGATTTATACATTTAACTTCAACATCAAAAAAATAATAATAATTACGAAAAATTTGAATTTTGTGCTAATGAACGTGACATTTATGGTCCTATAAAAATAAGAATTCCATTGCCCTTGCTTGTTCCTCATAGAAGGTCTGATTTCTCTTTTTCGTGATTCTGTCTGGCTTCAAGAGGCTAAATCTGTTGGAGAAGCTGAAGTAACATTTTGCAGGAGAAATAAAACTGCTCAAATTATGATTCTTTTTTCAGAGTGACTTTTTTAAAAACTTTATATACGCTGCTTTTGTTTCTGCTAAACTTAGTAGGACACTAAAATGTCAACTTTATCCTTTTAATATTCTTTCTTAAAACTAAATGCTTTATTTCAAAAGCCAAAAAAAGAGACACGTTATTGAATCTTCATTTTGGTACCTTATTCATCAATGTCAATAACATGTACTAAAATTTCAATTTAATTACACCCAACTTCTCTG
Source organism: Uloborus plumipes (assembly GCA_038373865.1). NCBI lineage: Eukaryota > Metazoa > Arthropoda > Arachnida > Araneae > Uloboridae > Uloborus > Uloborus plumipes. Next base: position 16,641 of record JAXGGA010017862.1, on the reverse strand, counting down.
CAGTCTTAAGGCCGATTTAATGGAAACAAGTAACAAAATTTATCTTTGTGGATGCTAATAGCTTTTAGTTCGCAGTTTGTTTGATTGTGTAACTTTACATTGCAACATTTTTATAAGTATCAGTAAACATGCCTCATTGTGTGCCTATTACTTGATTCTAGAGAACAAGTGTGTCAAAATTAAAGTCAAAAACATTGTTAAAAAATAAGCAGTCATAAAAACTTTAACAAAGACGCTCTCAAGTAAACCAATTCCTAACAAGTTGATTACAAAGAAATTTAATTGAAAAACAAGCAACCAAAAGATGAACAAAATTGACTGAAATTGCTAAAAGGGATTGATTTGCCAATGCATTTTACATATATATGTATATATATATATATGATTGCTTTTAAAGATGAAAACACAAGGCTTAAAAATGCCAAATGATCCAGACATATTTAAAAAATCCAATGTAACTTAGTATAACTTTCAAAGTACAAAACGAACTTAATAATGCCATTATATGGAAGCAAATGTTTTACTTTTCACTATTGTTGAAAAGTGTTAATCACAACTGTAGTGAAACTCCACTACAATGAACTTCAATGGATCACAAATTTTGTTCGTTGTAACAAGAATTTCGTTGTAGTGGAATTCAAGCAATATAATGCCAATTAAATTGAATCAGTGAGTGCATAAACAAAGTCAGTCCAGAACTTCAAATTGTTCAGGAGAGAGAAAAAATGTCTTAGTTCTAGCATTGTTTCTATGGTCAACGTTTAAATAACAGGCATTGTATCTTTCGAATTAGTAACCTGACTGACGTGATTTTTGACCTCAACACCCATCTTGCCTCCCACAGCTTGTTTCCACAAAAAACGAATTTTTGTGACTGATGTTGTTTTTGCACTCACCGATTCAATTGGGACTGAGATTTTACTTTGTTGAAGAGGATACTTTTTTGCATTGGTATTTGGTTGTATGGGATTTCACTGCATATATATTTTTGATACGTCTCCGAATCTTCACAAGCTTCAGATATACAAGGTTTAAAGAATCTACTGAAACTCTTTATAGCTTTAAAAATTAGCTTTTATATTTTAATGTAGATTAATAATATATATTTACCCCATGCAGATCTCCCATGGAGGCTATAGCCCCTAGGAGAAAAGAGCCCTACATTGAATTAACGCCTCTCTGCAGTAAGGAATAGGGGGCAGGCCCTATAGAAATTTACTTAGCCTAAATGATCCCAAAAAAAAAAAAAAAACATGATCCTGTAATGATTTTCCATAAATAAAACTTGCACAAAAAGAAAGTTGTAAATAAAAAATCAAAAAAATTAAGAGTTATTGTAAAGTTAAAACTAAACAATGAAAGAGCATTAAAGTACATATTATTCTAAAGTTGAGTCTCAATAAAGAGAAGTCCTAAGGGAAAAGCTAAAAGCTCTGAATTATTAGTAGTTCGAATTATAAACAAGTTCCCACTGCCTTCTCAAGAGTTTGGGACTCCATGAACACTTCCAGATAAAAGAATATTCGAGTTATTGAGACTCTAATATTCACAGAACAGAGTATATGTTCATAATTTTTAAATTTACCTCTTAAAATCAATGATCCTTGCTGTCTGGGAAGAAATGACCGTCCTCTCCGTGTCATCCAAAGATTTCAATCTAACATGAATTTGACCAGGCTCTAAATTTTCCTGCTCGTTCGTCCTAACATTCTCTCCACCTAAAGGAGTGGTGAAGAATCCAGGAGGTGGCGGACTCTGTGGTTCTGTTACATCCGTCTCCTGCTGAAGTTGCTCTGCAGACTGTTCATTTCCTTCCTCTGAAGGGATGGTGAAGAATCCAGATGGCGAAGAAGAATCGGGAATAGTGGGATAAATTGGAGTATTAGTATGCTCTCCCTCAAAAGTTAGCTCTTCTGGTTCATCCGTTGCTTCTGCGCCACAATTGTCATCTGTACCCATTTCTTCAACATGACTGGAAGACAAGCTTGAGGCTTCAGTTATATTTGGTTGATTTTCATTACTTTGGGAACGTTCTAAGCTTCTGGAAGAACCAGGATCCAATACCTGCAAATATTTAGGTGTAAAGTTTATAGTAAATTGGAAAACAAACAAGTAATTTATAGCCAACTCACTATAGTCGGTGCTCGACAAACTACGAAAATATATTTCTTTGTCCACTTGCTTGCAAAACTGTAAACAAACGATGATGCTTTAGATTGAAAGCTCGATTTTCTCAATGCTCGATTTTAACAATTCGGGCTTCTATAATTTTTAATTTGTTTTTAACCTAGATTCATTCACAAACACACAGCAACTATTTTTAGCCGTACTATATATCTTTATTAATATTTATATTATACATGTGAAAGTGAGCTTGTGTGTTTGTTTCGTTTTCACACTTCAACTACTAAACTGATCACCATAAAATTTTGCATGAAGTTGACAGGAGTACTTTTAATCCAGAAAAAACAACCAAACCATTTGAATTTGTATCTTATGTCAAAAAAATAGCATAAAATGGCTTTTTCTCTATGAAATAATTATTTGCTCATCTCAATTCCAGTTTTTTTTTAAAGTGCACAAAAAACTCCTTTGAAGGATTCTCTCCCGTCAGTTCGAAAATTACAAGTTGCTAAACTTACCAAGTAAAAATCTATTTTAATGTGGGTATTTATTGTCTGAGCAAGCAGTTTTAATAAGCATGAAGACATCATTAAGAAAAAATATCTGTTGTCAGTTTTTGCTTGAGTGTGAACAAATAAAATTCTTGCTTTTGTTTTGAAACTCTTCTTGCAATGGGAGAATTTGAAAAAAACTACCTTTTGGTATTATGCTTTGCTATTTATATTTTTTTGTCTTTTTATTGCCAGCAGAAGATAATCAAGGTTTTAGTAATATTTATGGAGACTTTTATTGCTAAGTTTAATCCAATCTATACTTTTAGGTTTACTGTCAATGTTATTACAGAATGATTGATACAGATGTGAATTGCGATGGTCTGACGGATGTATTTTGAGAACATTTGGAAAACTTATTTAAAAGGAAATTTTTTTAAACAATTTTCTTAATTCTTATAGGATTTAAACTTTTTTTTTTAATGTTGATATTGTTTGGAAATTTTTTAGTGCTTTTGAGCAAATTGTGATTGTGAATCATTTTGAAAAATGAACTTTGGTACAGATGGTAAAAAGCCAATGTGCAGACTTACTGGAAACAAACCGCTTTTCAAACTTTAGTCAATTCATTTTTAATTTAAGAAACTGACAGGTATGCTAGTAAAAGCTTTGAGACAAGTGCAGATCCAGGGGAAAGGGGGGGGGGTAGTCATAGGGACCATGACCTGACTCCTCAAAAGAATTAAAAATAGTCTAAAACTGCATTTTGGGGTCTCAATTTAGAAAATTTTGCCATTAACCCCCTATTTGAATCTCAATTCTTTCGCTCTTGCGATCTCTACCCCAATTCTGATAATGACCCAGTCCTAAACCAATAGCTGGATCTTATGGTTGCCCTACTATTTATTAGGTCAATAATATAGACTAATAATTACTTCACATATTTATTTAGTTGAGCTCAAGATAAGCACATTAATAAGGACAAGCAAATTATAAAGCACATTTTTATAGGCCAGCAATTGTCAAATATTTTATTACAAATCAAAACTTAGTTTTTAAACCTAGTTTATATGATGAAAATAAATTTTCTCTTAAGCATTTATCTAGGGTTGAAAAAAAAAAAAAAAAAAAAAAAAAACATGAGGATTAGCTCACCAAAGTTTGAACAAATAAATTTGTCAGGATCTTTATCAAAAACACTAAGAAGTAAGCATACATTGATCAGGTAGTAGCTTATTTTGAAGTAATTTCTAATTTTTAACTATATTATACAATTTTTTGACATTATTACTATGTCCCCCATTTATCTGCAACATTGCTGTACTTCGAGTTAAAAATCATATCCTTATTTTTCTTCTCTTCATTATGTGCTATCATTGTTTACATGATTCATTTAAGATACACTAACTTTACATTACTTTGGAAGAGGAATGATAACATTCATAACTGTACGATCTTTATGTCTATCTGATCAGATGCAATGAAACAATCTTGGGGTGAAAGCAACAAAAGCCAACAGTTAAACTTACTTATCCACAGAAACCAACAATTGTTGCTTTTTTTTTCCTTCAATAACTCTCAAGCTCTCAAATAGCTTTGAAAACTACCATAAATGTTTGAAAATGTAAGCTAAGGGATTTAAAACAGCACACAAGAAATGACTAATTTGAATTTACACACCCAAAACAATCTAAATTTACAAATAACATAAAAATCTAGTTTTGCATTTACCAGTTCATTTGAGTTTGAATCAATAAGAACTTCTTGAGAAGAACTACCAGGAGTCACATTTAAAATGAATGTAATTGTTGCAGCTAAAATAACTATTAAAATAAATGCTGCAAAAACCGTGACTTCATCACCGATTCCTTCAATAATGGTCATATTGTTTCACAAGTGGAGATACCGGAGTACCGCAGGAAGTGATGTGCGTAGTAATAAAATGAAATTTCACGTAGCCCAAAGAAAAAAATTGAATTCCATTAGAAGAAATATTGAGTATTTAGTGAACGATTATGTTATACAATAAAATATATAAACTATACAATTCATAATGACACATGAGGAAATTCTCTTCAATTTCATAACTTGCTGAATCCCCAAAAAAAATAATAAACAATCACTTCACTTCAGCCTAAAAATAACTTGTCTTTTTTTTTTTTTTATTTATTCCTATGTTCATGTAGCAGTTGAGGATATTAAAAAGAGCTTTTCGGTTTCCTTTTAATACATTTAATTTGTAAAAGTTAGAAAAATTATGACTTTATTCCATAGAATAGCAAAATGAAAACAAGTGACATATTAAGATTACTGAGACTTTCTGCGTAACTGAAACCGCATTGATTTGTTTTTGTTTCGCTGTTGCGATTATGTAAAATGTGTGATTTTGCGTAAAATAAGTGTGAAATTAATTCACGGTAAGTAAGTATGTTTGAAAATTTAAACCTGTGTTTTCCTTTTCGCAATTCCAATGCCAAAGTTTCAGTATTCGTACCAAGTAGTGTTAGAAAATTTAAAACGGTGAAAACCAAGAGATTAATCTATAAATTTCAAGGGCAACAGTGTTATTTGATGCTTTAATTCCTATGGCACTATTAAATCATGTAAAAAATTTTTTGCAAAATTTATAGATTAAAAGCTGGGTTGCTTATTTTACTATACAGGACGTTAGTACTCTTTTTTAAACAAGAAGATTTTTAAATGTTATGTAACTTTTTGTTGCATGATTTTAAACCTATATTTTAAGATCCAACTTGCATCATTCATCTTCAAACATTTCTTTACGATTGTAAACTAAAACCATGCAAGATGCTCTTCCATTCAACAATTTGACTTTATTTACGCGATTAGAAACCGATGTTATTGTTGACCCACAAGGGAAAAAAAACTCAATGATTCAAAATGTTTATCTGCTGCCAGTTGCTATATTTGTTAGTAATTAAAATAGTTATAATTGTTTTTAGTATAAAGATTTTTCCTCTTCATACTTAAACTCATCATTTATGGGGAGGGAGTCAGGGGGATCAATTGCCCTCCTGACTTTGAGAAATCAATGCATTTACTCATAAATGTGGGCGTATTTTTTAATGCTTTCCGATGAAATTGCATTGTGTTTGCACCCTTTGCCACCCCCCTCCCCTCCCTGGAAAAATTGAAACGGACCTGTTTATGCTGCTTTTGCGATTAGCAAGGTTAACTATATAGCAAGGATTATCTTTCCTTTTCTGTGTTTTCCATTTCCTCTCGATAACAATGAAATATAAATAAAATCAAAACAATTTTTGACCAATGAAATTCATTTTAATATGAGGTCGGCAATCAGGGTCATTTTTTTTTCTATTTTTTATTTATTAATCACATGTCATTCAAATCATGCTCATGATGATTTGTTTACAGTATTCCTTATGGCGAGTTTGAAGAAGATTTGGAAGAACTATGCACCTCTGATTGTTTTTGTGCCGGGAATGGTAGCTATTCACTGGACTTGGTTGAGTCTGCAAAATAATCCACTTTATGTTTCCAAGGAACAGAAAGAGAATCACCCGTTAATCCAAAAGTTTACAAGTTTTAGTGAAAAACTCAAATCAACATTTTCTCTTACTTCCAGTGATCCACAGGAAAAGGAAAACAAATAAATGTTTTCATTTGTATACAATTACCTGTTTGTATTTATCAATGTTTCTGTATGATAGATTAAAACTTTTGAAGCTCTAATGGTTTAAATGGTTTGCTTTAGTTTTTTAGATATGTTCGTGAATTAAAATATGATTTCAATATTTTAAGCCGAGTGTAGACTTAAGAATAAGTATGGATAAATGTTTGTTTAATGTTTGGAACATACGCAGAAGCTCTGTTTCGACCTTGTACTGTTTGCTTCTGCCCACGTCTTTGTAGTGTCATTTGGCTAGTTTTATTAGATTGAATCCGAGTGGTATACATTTTTTTTTTCGTGGACGGTACCTCACATTTAAAGATGTCTTATTATATCTTGGTCTCTGGCCAGAACATAGACAAAAGTTTTGAACATATTTTTAGGAATTTCTAGATTACATGAAAAAACACGGAAAAGTCGAAAATTACAAACAAAGTAAGAGTTGTTGTCATTACTCTGTGTAATATTTCTGTACCAAGGTCACTATAAAGAGGAGCCGACGTATCAAACTTAAGTGTCATCACTTTGGATCCAGCTTGTATTATGCCTTTTCTTGCAAGTTATCACATTTTAGTAATTTATCAACGTAAGCAATTATTAACGGCACATGAAATCGACAAAGCTTAGCAATGTCCCAAGACTTTTCTGGTAACCCTAGATCCACAACAATGAAAAATTGCAAGTAAAAGTAAACGAGTTGGATCCAAAGTGGTCAATCTTAAGCTTGATGCATCGGCCTATCTATATAACAGTTCTAATCTGTACCTAAAAGCTAAGCTGGCGTAAGTAAATCTATTTTCGATACTTTTCAGAAGAAGGCGCAAACATGTGTCTGATGCATACAAAGTATAGGATTTGCGTTCTTTTAATGTAGCTAAACAATTGAGAAGGAGTTCTTTTTCGACCAACGTTCTCTTTGGGCGATGTGAAATAAGATTCTGCTTACGATGCAGTAATAAAGCATTTTTGGACGTATGCTAGTCTGGCTGTGAAGTACAGAATTTGTGCAAAGTTTCCATCTGTTATTCAAAAAACAATCTCTGATTATTCCAACAATCATTCTTAGTTATTAGGGATGGACTGGATAGTGGTTTTACCGGATATTGGATATTCAGTGGCTTATCACCTACCGGATATCCGGCATTACAGTTCCATTACATGTTCACCTATTTTTATGTAACGCAGCTTGAAAACAATAAATCAAAGTTGTTTCACACACCATTTCTTTAAGAACATGTTAAATACATTCAAATACAATTTTTATAGCATCTATATTACCTACTATTGTACAAGAGTAGTGCTACATAAAAAATGAAACTCTAGCATATTGTGTTTTATTTCTGCATTGTGTTTTTTTTTCAAAAGAGACAAACTTTAAAAAATAGATAAAAAAACTGTTTCTGTATATACTCATAGTTTAAGCTATGAATTATTCTTAGCTTAAATTTTAAAGCTTTTCTGTTTTAGATATTATTGCAATAAGTTTCTACGGGAATGATACAGTCATTTGATATTTCACCAATATTACATACATGATAATTGATTCACAAAAAAAGCTGAGCTATGATAAACTTTTTTTTTTTTTCAAATTAATGCACATATTATAAGAGTTTTATGCATTTAAACTTCATTACAAAGTAACACGTTTTCTTGTTTCCGATTTTACAATAATAGAAAATAAAATTTTGCTTTGAAAGTCTTTTTTTAAGAATAATACGCATGTAATTTTTCTAACGTACAAGTTAAAAAAGAAAATATTAAAACAGGACTAATGCATAAATAGTTATAATAATAATAATAATAAACTTTTACGATATACTACTTATACTTAAAAAAATATCAGATTGAATGTAATTGCTTATTTTATTTCTGAAAGGCTTGTATCAGACTGGACAATTCGAAATATAAAAAATCTAGGGACAAAGATAAATAAGTTTTTCCAAGATTTTTTTGTTTTTTTTACATGCATACAAATTGGCAGAAAGGGTGTCAGAAATTTTTTTTGTGCTGTTGTTGCATTTTAGCTTAATCTTAAATTGTATTTTAAGTCCTAGCAATTTGAAGCTGAGACAAGTCATTTTTTTCTTCTTCTGTCAAAGTAAATTTTGTTTGAGTCCTTTATAAATGGCTTATGCCCAAATAAGTAATACTTCATTACACACAAAAAAATAGAAAACAAATAAAAAATGCAATAAATTGGTGCTAAATATTAAAATTGATTACCAAAATTCTAAAGTATCGGGACTGATTTGTACCATTTTCTCTAAAATGAACCATATGTTATTATTATTATTAGAAATTAATCTAAATATGTTCAATTTCAAATTAAATTAAGAGCAAGAATCTGAGAAACTGTCACGCCTAGCATTATGAGGTGATTCATGACCTCTCAGATTTTCTCCCAAAAATTACCAAATGTTTATTATCTTATTGAAAGACCAAATCCAGAATGTTTTGCTCTAAAGTTGAGTTGTTTAGTTTTTGTGGACCCCTAAAGATGAAGGTGCTGCATCAAAAATTAAGCGGATTTTCAAGACATGGAAGTTGTCGTGAGCCAAAACTCTTACCAGGAACTATTTAACTCCAATTTTCTTTTTGTATATGGAATATAGAAGGTTGAAACTTTACAAAATGAATGTTAAATTTGTGGTAAGTTGTTGCCGTAAGGTCAGTGAAGGCCCTCAAAACAAAGCATTTTTGACGTTTTTGAGGTCCAAAAACAGCTTGTACATTTCAGTTGGCACGGCAAAAGTAGTGTCGTTTGAAAGACCAGTGTAAGCACTTTAAAATAATGTATAAATAACCGAGGAAAGTTCAACGTGCTATTATTTGCGTAAGGCCGAAATATGAAAAATGGCATATTTTACCAATATTCAATCGGTCATAACTTCCTCTGCCAACAACATATTGAACTATTTTTTTTTTCCAATGTCATACTCTATTCTTTGTCTTAACAGAACAGTTGAGTCCTTTGAGGCGAAATGTGAAAATTTTTTTTACAAAAAATGTACAGGAAAAAATAAATTTTTTGTAAAAAAATTTTTCACATTTCGCCTCAAAGGACTCAACTGTTCTGTTAAGACAAAGAATAGAGTATGACATTGGAAAAAAAAAATAGTTCAATATGTTGTTGGCAGAGGAAGTTATGACCGATTGAATATTGGTAAAATATGCCATTTTTCATATTTCGGCCTTACGCAAATAATAGCACGTTGAACTTTCCTCGGTTATTTATACATTATTTTAAAGTGCTTACACTGGTCTTTCAAACGACACTACTTTTGCCGTGCCAACTGAAATGTACAAGCTGTTTTTGGACCTCAAAAACGTCAAAAATGCCTTGTTTTGAGGGCCTTCACTGACCTTACGGCAACAACTTACCACAAATTTAACATTCATTTTGTAAAGTTTCAACCTTCTATATTCCATATACAAAAAGAAAATTGGAGTTAAACAGTTCCTGGTAAGAGTTTTGGCTCACGGCAACTTCCATGTCTTGAAAATCCGCTTAATTTTTGATGCCGCACCTTTATCTTTAGGGATCCATAAAAACTAAACAACTCAACTTTAGAGCAAAACATTCTGGATTTGGTCTTTCATTAGGATAATAAACATTTGGTAATTTTTGGGAGAAAATCTGAGAGGTCATGAATCACAGGCGTGACACTCTCTCAGATTCTTGCTCTTAATAAACTTATATTTGAAATGTTAACTTAAAATTTTACCTTAAATTCCAAAAAAAAAAATAAAGATACACACTTTCTTAAGATCGAAATCTTAAATACAGTCGAGTCTCGATAGCTGGAAGTCCAAATGGAACCGGCTAAAAGCTGAGAGTTATTAGTAGTTCGAGTTATAAGTAGTTCCTACCATCTTTTCAAGAATTTGGAACCAAAGGAAAACTTTGAAATAAAGGTATATTTGAGGGTTCGAGTTTTGGAGACTCGATTGAATATTATTAAGGGTCATGCTCAACATGTTCTCAAGGAGTTACGGAATGGCGTGACACATGGGAACAAATTTTAATAGCCAGGCCCGTCATTTCGGGGATCAGGAAGGGGTAAATTGTCCCCCCCCCTTCCTCGAGACTTTGGGAAATCAATGTATTTACATGACAAGTAGCCGTGTTTTTTGCCATTTTTTGGCAAATTTACATTGTGTATACATCTTTTGCATCCCCTCCCCCCTCTTTTAAAAATTCGAAATGACGATCCTGTTAACCCATTATAATGCCGACTTCGAAAAAATCAATAAGACATTCATTCAAGTTTTAAACCTCTTATCTCACACGTTTTCGACAAGGGTGCAAAACTTATGTATATTTTTCTTCCTGTGAGTATTTACCATGTAAAATGCACAACTGTTAGACTGATAGAGCCATGTAAGGACAAGTTATACTTATTTTCCATGTTGGTATATTTTTGTACCAACCGGCATTAATGGGTTAATATTAAAGAAATATCTTTTCTGGAAGGAAGCGATTACAAAAGAAATAACGAAAAAAAATGCAAGATTCAAAGTTTCCTTACACTCATTCAAACTCTTTTTCAAAAAAAAAAAAAAAAAAAAAAAAAACGCATGGCTAAGTTGCGATGATACATGGAAAGGATTTTTACTTTATCTAGAAGAACACTTCGGCCAGTGTTGGACTATTATTTCCTGTTATTTTCTATTATAATAAAGCAATAATCGTGGCAAAGTAAAAAAATATCCAATTACAACAGCATTGGGTGTTACTAGATCGCATTTTTCGTTAGAAGTACAAAAACTAAAACTAGCTGTCGTGGCCGTCACGAAACTTTCTTCTATATCTATCTTATGAATTCCGGTTACAAAATAAAATATTTTTGGAAAAAAAAATTGAACCGACTTCGGAACTTCACTCGGCAAGTGCTCTAAAAAGTAAAAAATAATTTTATTCTTTGAACACCATCGACACTACATTTAAACATAAGTTTTGAAGTCGGTGCAAAAACACTATATAGAATCATACGAAACTATAATTTAACTATATATATAAATTGCAATGAATCCAGGTTCTTTAATCGCATTCGCATACACTACATTGACAACCACATATTTATGTAATGGTACAAATATTCAGCTCTTAATTTTCAATGGTTTCTCTGAAAAATGTTGGCAAAATGTAGTTAAACATCATTTCACCTATAGTTTTTGCACCGACTTCAAAACTTATGTTTAAATGTAGTGTCGATGGTGTTCAAAGAATAAAATTATTTTTTACTTTTTAGAGCACTTGCCGAGTGAAGTTCCGAAGTCGGTTCAATTTTTTTTTCCAAAAATATTTTATTTTATTCTTTTTAGTGTAAATGTACATATGAAATAAGGTAATGTTTCCATTACAAAACTTCACCTAATTTGCTTAAGCAAATGCTTCATAAAATAAACTATGTAAGGAAAAAAAAGAAAGAAAGTATCAACCCGTCTAAAATTTTAAACGATTGACACTAAAAAATAATCCTTGTTATTCTCTGGTATTTATTTGTGTACTAGTTTAATCAAAGGCTAAATATTAACGGCTTTTCAACTAATTTATATTTCAAAACAACACTAGATGCTGGCGGTTCATAAAATTTTACGACGTATTACGTACGTGGCACGCTAATGAGTTTCATGTTTGCTTCAGTTAAGCCTTCATTCAAAATTTTCATTATCATTATAATAACTGTTTCATATCAATCACGTTTTGTAACAATGTATTTCATATTTAATCATTTAGGACAAATCGCTTTAAATTTGAGCAAAAATTTGGAGATTTTCCTCACTTTCTTCAGAATTCCTTTATCAAAACTTATGTAAATTAAGACTAATAAAACCTGAAATATTACGAATCAATTAGTACCTGGTACGACTTTCAGTTCGTTGGAGTTAAGGAGAAAAAAGCAGGACATAGAAAGATACTCGGTTTAAAATTTTCAAAAAGACCATAGAAATGAATTTCATTATGCAATCCAGAGAAGCCTGGCGTTAAAAATGGTCATTATTACGATTACTGTGATCCCAATTTCTTTTTCGAAAGATTTCTGCAGGTTCCCGTTATCGAACCCGGACCACGAGAGGATGGGACCAATCGGAAAGAAAGACCTTTCTAACAAAAAAAGAATTTTTGAAATCGGTCCAGGCATCTTCGAGTAATCTTATAACATACAAAAAAAAAAAAATTTCTCCGACGAATTGTATAACCTCCTCCTTTGTTGAAGTCGGTTAATAAAATACGTTCTCGCCCGAATAATTGGAGACAGCTCCAATTCCCCAATTATCGTAATAACCCGGCAAATGCAGAATCAATGAGTGAAATTGGAAATCATTGCAAAAGCATTGTTTAGATTAATTGCAAACATTTTATTTGTTAGTAGAAAGAAATTGGCAACAGTTAAAAATTTCAAATCATTGAAAGTTTTCAGCTGTTTTGATAATTAAATAGCGTGAAAGCAATTTTTTAATGAATTAATTTTTCGCATTGTTGATTAAGCGCAAAAATCACCCCACCCTCCCCCTGGGGCGATTGGCGCCAAAATTTAATCGATGCTTGCTTCCATATTGGGTTAGTGTTATTCCAAATTTCATTCAAATCGCAGCAATATTTCCCGAGATACAGTAGGTGCAATGACAAAATAAGCACTTTTGATTGCTCCACCCCTCTTTGAGATATTGACACACAAATTGAATCAGCACCTGTACTCAATAGGGTCTACCTATGGACCAATTTTCGTTTGATTCCGCCGGTTACTTCCTGAGATATAGCAGTCATCCCCGCGCAGAACACGTGCGATTGCTCCACCCCCCTTCGAGACATTGACAAACAAATTGAATCAGCACCTGTACTCAGTAGGGTCTACCTATGGACCAATTTTCGTTTGATTCCGCCTGTTACCCCCTGAGATATAGCAATCACCTTCACACAGAACACGTGCGATTGCTCCATCCCCCTTCAAGATATTGACAAAAAAATTGAATCAGCACCTGTACTCAGTAAGGTCTACCTATGGACCAATTTTCGTTTGATTCCGCTGGTTACTTCCTGAGATATAGCAATCACCCCCGCGCAGAACACGTGCGATTGCTCCACCCCCCTTGGAGGAATTCGCTAAAAAAAGTCAGGTGCACCAGTTCACATAGTGGTACATATGTGCAAAAATTTTTGTTCGATTTCATGCAGTAGTTTTTGCTCTAGCGCGGCCACAAAAACTGGTCACACACATACAGACTCACACACAGACACACAGACAGACATTTTCCAAAAATGGTCGAAATGGACTCAGCGCACCTCAAAACGTGCAAATCCGTCAAAATTCGTCATTCGAAAATTTTCACGAAACCAATACTTTCTTCTATATATTAGATATAGAAGAAAGTAATAAAAGGATTCAATAAATGAAATAATTTGAGATTTTTTTTAAGCTATTTGACAATTAATTTTATGAACTAAAGATATGATCATAAGTTTTTTCCACTCCTTTTGTCCCAAATTAGTCCTTCAAGGTTTGTAGCTTTTTTTTTTTTTAAATATTTTCACTAAAATATTTTTGAAAAGCTGAAGACAATCATACTTTATCTGGAAATCGTGAAAAGTCAAATGTGCAGAATGCTTCTGTAGTCCAGTACAAAGTCCGAGGTATAGCATGTAATTTTTGCTTTAGAAGCAAAAATTGATAAAGGAAACATGAAAACTAATTAGATCATCTAAAAGGTTTATCAAACAATGAAATTTTTATCTGGGATTTTAGCAAAAGAAAATTTTCAATAATACCCTCACATTATACCGGATAACCTTCACATCAATTCCGGATATCTTCCGCATCAATCCCGGATATTCCGCCGGATATCCTACAAAAATCTGCCGGGTACCCTTATCCGGAGGGGTCAGCCGGATCGAATACCGGATAGTTGAAAAATCAGTCGGATACCGGATATCCGGTCCATCCCTATTTAATATCGAATTAACATGATTGATTTGGAAATTTTCAAAACATAGTTTTCGATTTGTGACATTAAACATAACACGAGGCCACATGGATCCCTATTTATCCCGTGGGTGGCAGTTTGGGCACCACTGGATTAAAATGATCAGGGTGTAGCTTTCTCTTGGTTATCTCGAAATTCCTTGCTTTTTTATTATTTTTTTTAACGAATTTTGAAACAAAAGAATGAGAATAATTCGCTTCACCTTATATGAAGGGGCAAGTGGATAAAGGTGATATGTGACATTTGAATTTCGCCGATTTACACAAATTCAAATTAGTCTGTGTTCAATTGTGTTAACTCACAAACACAATTGAAGGGGCAAGTGAATGATGGTGATATGTGACAATTTTTATAATTTCTAGAAAAAGCTTTCAAAAAAAAAAAAAAAAATACTTTATTGCCTTCATCCATGGTAAAAAGTAAATTTTTCCAAAATTGTTACATACCACCTTTATCCACTTGCCCCTTCATATATATAGCGACATACATAATAAATTGTCATATTCTTCATTTTAATAATGCAGTTTAAAATGTTTTTTAACCGACGAAAACACGGAGGAGGTTCTCTAGTCGACCGGTATATATTTTTTTTAATGTATGACCACGCATAACTTTTTACTGAATAGTCCGATTTGGATATTTTTTTTGAAAGGGTACACCTTCCTAGTAGTCCCATTCCCATGGTCCCATGATGCGGGGTTTGAGAACGGTAATTATGGAAAACAGTAAATTTCATGTAATTTCCCCATTAAATAATGATTAAATTTTTAAAACTCAATCTTCGAAGGCTTTCATCAATCCAATCCAGTATTTTGTGTATCAATTAAACTCCAGGGTAGATAGCTAGAACTGCTAATATCATTTCCGCGTTTTGTATTACATATTCAAGGCTCATTTCAAGCCTTGTAATGTGGTCCCATGATCCCAGAATGAGGGGTTTGAAAACGGAATCCTGAAGAAATGGAGGGAAATCTTCAGAATTCCGTTCATGCGCATACTCTTTGCGCATCATGAACAGAATTTCATGCGCACACTCTTTGCTATGTCGCTCGCCGATAGAGTGACTTTACGGTAAAGACGCTGGGCTCTCATTGGCAAGCGCATCTGTTCGATCTGAAGTGTCATGGTGGCAACATGACACTCTTCCGGGTATACATTTACACTGAAAAGAATGAAATAAAAACAAAATTTTATTTTAAAAAAAAAGTAAAACCGACTTCAAAAACGAAGCTAAAAATTGCTCTAAAAAGTAAAAAATAAATTTATTCTTTGAACACCATCGATACTACTTTTAAACATGAGTTTTGAAGGCGGTGCCGAAACAGTTAATAAAATCATTCGTACCCATTGATTGTACCATTTGATTGATTTTTCCTCTCAAACAACACTTGAAATTGATTATGAAACATTTATGGTTGTTTTTATCATGAAACATGTAACCGAAGAATGGGCACGAATGATTTTATTAACTGTTTCGGCACCGACTTCAAAACTCATGTTTAAAAGTAGTATCGATGGTGTTCAAAGAATAAATTTATTTTTTACTTTTTAGAGCAATTTTCAGCTGCGTTTTTGAAGTCGATTTTACTTTTTTTTTTTATAAAATTTATTTTTATATAATGGAATTATTTTCCTCTGCAGCTATACAGAACCTTTTTTTCTTTAAAAAGGTAGAATACATTTTTAAACTTGAATTTCAGGGCATAAAAATGAATAAGAGTTCATTGGAAAGAGGAAAAGAAAAAAAAAACGGGAACATTGAAATAATGAGCAGACCGGGAGCTCTGTGAAAATGGAAAAATTTCGATGGGAAAGACTAATTGCATAATTCTAAGTACAATTGAAATGCTTAGTAGAAGGAGGGGGGAAAACTGAATTTCGAAGTCAGTAGTGGATACGTACGGGTTTTTCTGTTACACAGTGTCTTATTCTGCAAGAAGGTTGTAAAGCTTTATTAAAAAATAATTATGTTGGGTAATAATTTATGGAAATTACGTGTGTTTAAGAAAGTGTACCCTTTTTTTACTTACATTATATGTGTGTGTAAAAAGTGTACTGAAGCAGGATTTATAATTTAACTGAACAAGGTAGTCCGTGGTACATAAAAAAATTTGATATTTCCATCTTTCTTTACTACTGAAAGAGTTAGTAATGTGTGCATACAATTGGATCTACCAATAGCGCTTCCACTAGGAAGTTTCTCGCTACGTTACTGGTGGATAGAGTTTTATCGAGCAGAATGCAATTGAGTTTAATGTGCCCCTTAATTTCTGGATATTTTACAATGCATTGTGCCTGGCAGAATAATATAATAATTTTGAAAAATAAATGACTAAGTAGCAATCAAAAGAGAACGGTAAAACATATTTCTGGACTTATGAATTATTG
>JAXGGA010017861.1:0-23312 GCA_038373865.1 Uloborus plumipes | reverse complement strand
ATTTTTGCTGCAAATATTTTTTATTCACTTGCATAAGCCCAAACATAGCAATTCGTTTCACAAAGCAGACCCGCCATTTTGAAGCCCTTTTTATTGATCCTAGATGCTTAGGATTTGGATATTGGACGCTGAAAATTTGTATCTGTTAGTTTCAAAGATATGTTTTCACCTCCATAAAATTTCATCCAAATCGGAGGTGGTCGGAGTCGGAGTCGGAGTCGGAGTCGGAGTCGGAGTCGACATGTTTTTCAGCGACTCCGACTCCGATTCCTTTGGTCCAAAATCAGTCCGACTCCGACTCTCCGACTCCGCAGCCCTGGTTATAAGTTCGAGACGTATCGGTGTATTTGTCTATGACACCGTACAACCTTAACGGATTTAGGTCCCATTCTCCATATTTGTTTCTTTAGAAAAAATATAATGGCAGAAACGGTTAATTTCAGGCTTTTTTCCCATATTAAATAGTTAAGTATAACCCATTGTTGAAGAAACTAATTGCCATAGCACAGTAATGAAAATTTTGAATGAATTCTTCTCTGTAGCAAACATGAACTTCATTACTATCATTGCTCTTTGGTGTTTTTATCTTCATCAAACACTAATAAGACATAACAGAGCCACGTTCACGATATTTTTATGACGAGTATCTTGTGTTGTTTTGAAATATAAATTAGTTGAGAGGCTGTTAATATTTAAATGGTGCTGATTACATTAGCACAATCAAAAAATGAAGTTAAATTAAAGGAAATTTATAAGCGTAACATTCCTCGCATTGCGATAAGCTATGCGTATCATGTCTTAGTTTGTCATGAATCTCATAGCGTTTTTTCGAAGATACGCTTCTCGTTTTAGCTGCAGAAGATTCATTTTAACAGGAAGCTTCATTTATCTAACAAAAAAAATTTCAATAAATTTTATTTTTTATATAATACCATTTTTCACACCGCGCATCTCCCTCCATTTTTATTCACTGAAACTCATTTTAAAAAATGATTTAATTTTAGTATAAGTAACTACGTTTTTTCAGAAAACACACAAATTTAAAAGATTAATTAAAAAAAGAAGAAAATATCAAAAACGAATCATTTAGAAAAACTAAGAACATATTACAAGATATAAAAATAATACAAAACGTACATAAACTATATTGTTACACGCATCTGATAGTCATTTTCAATGTTACCCGCATACTTTCAGAAGATAAAAAACTGAAAGACTTACATAGACGGCTAATTGCTTTTGTTAAATGACTTATCTAAGCCTGCATGAGACAAATTAATCTTTTCTTTACTAAAGATATGCTTTACTTGTTCTCGGGGTGAGAAAAGTGCCTATTTGTTACAAAAGACGCTTTTCTTAATCGCTGATGCTAAAGATGATAATACGAGATAATCCTTCGGAATTCCCTTGTTTCTGTGTCTTCATCGAAAAGGGTATCACGTATACAGCTGATACGTACCAATAAAAAACTCATTGAAGAAAAGTCTCATGCTTCATCAAATTAAGGAAAATCTCCTTAATAAAGGTTTGAGATGACGCTAGCTTCCATATATTATTTGTAATGTATTATTTGCTAGTTTTCTTTACATAAATTTTGTATAGTAAAAGCAGCTTCAAAGTAGATTCTTTTTTAACTCTAAGAAAAATGAATTATTTTTTCACTAAAGACATTTCTTACATCTGTAAATAATACCAAAAAACATATTAGTTAAGTAAAAAAATTTAAACTAAATATTTGACATTGAGTTAACATTGTCGATAACTTAAAGAAATAAAATAATAAGATGAACAGTGGCAAGAGAAGAGAAAACTTGAATGAGCCCACAAAACATTGCGAAACAGATGAGAAGAAGTAATGCAAAAAGAAAAAGAAAATAAAGGGGGGGGGGACGCATTTTTTTTACAGAGTAATAATAACGGAGTTAATATTCCAGACAGTAATAATAACGTCGTCTTTCGATAAAAAACCCTTGTTAAACGTTACAAGAATGCCTGTTTCTATTATAAATATTGAAATACGTTTAAAATAAGAATTAATGCATTAACGAAGCACATCTTCTCAATTGCGGGGGAGGGGATCTTCTTAAGTGATTTTTATTCATGATTTCTATCATCGAGCAATAAATAAATAATTGGAACTTTAAAATAATATTTTTACATAAGTATATGTCTCCAAACTGATTTCATTGAATTTATTAAGAGTGCTATTATTTTTTTAATTGAATTCTACTGTCATACTAAAAAACCAAGTTGAGAATAGTTGAAAACGTCAGAAAATTTTGTAATTTGTTTCACAACGCATTTATAGTCCAATATACAAAAAAAAGTCACGTCAGGGGTCACATAGGACCCCCTTCTTAGTTTTCTATAATTAGAAAAATATATAACTTTTGATTTCCAGTAATTCAGCGAGAAGATAATTGTATCATATTAAATATGGTTAACATTATAAATAACAAATTTATGCAACGTACGAGATTACGTTTCTCAAAAAGACAATATGCTGCTACATATTTTAATGACATTAAAATCGTAGGATTGACAATATTTCTAAGAATTGTGTTCTAGTCTTTACTGACTTTTATCATCTTGCTCTTTTATTAGAAATGTTCACTTCTAAAAAAATAAGTTACATGATTTTTAACCTCTAAATATCCAATCAGGCAGGTAAACGGTTAGAATTTCACTTTTACCAATGATCAATTGATAAACATGATCTCAACACATGCTAATTTACATTTAATTTCAAACCGCATTAATAATTTCGGTACATTCTAGAGCTTAAATCATCATAACTCAGGTAGTCACGTATATTAATAGGTTCATTAACAATTTTCCTCTCTGCAGAGTAGATGCAGCTACATTTATAAAGCCCAGTGTGTTACGTGTTGTTTGATGTAAATTAAATGTTTAGCTTGCCTTTTTAGACACTGCGTTTTGATTCAATGGTGAAATACTTCAAATGCTTCATGCAAACTGGTAATTGAAGGTTTACAATAAACAAGTTGCTACTCATAAATTTCCACACACGTTTGTACACTCAAATTACATAAATCTGTACCTCAGAACCAGACTAACGTAAGTCCATTTTCGTCATTTTTCGGTAGAGGGGAAAAACGATTGTCGAATACATCGTTTTTCCCCTCTACTGAAAAATGACGAAAATGGACTTACGTTTGTCTGGTTCTGAGGTACAGAAATTACGATTATAAAATTTTGCTTTTATTTCACATAACATTTTTATCTCAGCTTTTATGCAATTATTGCGTTTACTTACGATTAGGATACGTATGGTACTTTCATTCATTGAATAAGTACTGTGATACAGCTTCTGTTCTATACTCTTTTAATCGGGTCAGCGATTAGCTGAGTTTAACTTATTGAGCTCTAATACTAAGTTTTAACTTGGCGGTGCGTTTTTGCCTAATCAAGTGTAGTAAAAGAAGTTCACATTTCGCATTTAAACTTAACATTTTATGCCCCGACGGGACTCAGAAGTCCCGCTTTTATTAATTTAGTATTATGAATCCTATATGGCTGGACTCATGCTGAAACTTTTAAGTACCACTCCTGGTACTTCGCTGAGAGGCCGACAGATGGTACCTGCAATAGGAAACTGTTTTTTTGGGGACCCTAAGGCATAGGGACCCTATTGATTTTAGAAATTTTCTAAATAAAGGGTTAAGCTTTTTTGTAAACGTTTTGCCATGCATTTTATAGAGTCTATAATCAGCAAGTTAGGAAGGACCAAAAATGTGCTTTGTCTTTTCCGATTGAACACGATGTTTTATTATGTGTAACGTTTGGCCATACTCACTCGAAATCAAGACATGGAACTCCAATGCTGAAGAACGGAAAGTTCTACTAAAGTTTGCTAGAAAACCATACGATAATGTAATGAGGAAAAAAATAATAAATCTACAGCAATGGAAAGAGCACAGCAAAACATGTTTCTGGACACATAAATTACTTATCGTCGTATAATCGTTATCGACAAATATCAGATATTTAAATCTTGCCGAAATTTTAAGAAAAGTCACCAAATTTAGCGAGTTTCAATCTGTAGTGGAAGACGATCTTTTACACGACTCGCAGATTTATTTCCTGCCACTTGCAGATGACGAAATTGCGCGCTCAATTTCTCGCCAAGTCAATTTCGTACTATACTATTATTTAACTTTCGGAAGGCTTTAAGACTGTATTTCTCGATAACATACCTACGAGGACAAATAGTTTTTGCGCCAAAAATATTCTCGAAATGATCTTTAGATTGTAACCTTAAACAGCTTTTTTTCACTATTACACTATTTATGTGGTTCCCTGGTTAATATTATTGCTTACCTAGGGCCGAATTCAAGTTAAACACCATTGCAATTGCTTCGAGGCGATCGCAAATTGCAATTGCTACTGGAAGTCGAATTACATTAGAATCGCGTCTCGTAGCGATTGTAACGTATCCAAATTTGGGAATTTACGATTGCATTGGTGAGTTGCGATCGTACGTGTTTAACTTGAATTCCTGCCTAAGTTAGCTATAATACTAAACCTTAGCATTAAAGTTCAAACGACTAAACTCGTAATAGTTAAATATCGAGTTGTCTGTGAGATTCAACCAGATATTTTGAACCCTGATTTTTACTCTTGCTATTTTTTTCTGAACCTATATACTAATCCTTAGTGTTACATTTTCCCACTCTGTTTTTCCTATCGTAGCGGATAAATTTAGTCACCGTCAAATGAATAAGCATTTGAATAAATAAAATCTAAATTGAATTCCAAACTAACAATGTTTGGTAAAGACCTAAAAATGCCACTTAGGTACTCCACAAAGTTACTCTAAATATTCGTTAAAGAGAAAAAAAAAAAGAAAGAAAGCTCGAATTTTTGACAAATGTTGAAGAAAGATAACAATAATATGTCTCTATAACTATGAGATTTCACGTAATGAATTGGATACAAGTGTTTAATAAAAAATGGATATAATTCTCTGTAAAATATTAAATGGAGCAATAAGAATTTATAAATACTTAAATTTAAAAGAACGCAAGCATAAAATAATATTATGCAATTTCAATTGGTTTTGTTTTGATAAAAACTTACAAATTTTTTAAATGAATGTAAAATGAAACATTTATCTTATAACTGGAAACTAGCGTAGGAGTTAATTCATAAATCTAGATAGCAAATGCGTAATCCAATGTAGGATTATTTCTTGTAATTTAATTTCCGTAATGGAACTTGCAAATTTCATTCAAAGGAATACTAAGTACTTTATCTCAGAAGAATTTATTGAGAATTCGATCATTCTTAAAGAAGATTAGGATGAGAATGAAATTTACACAGTAGAAATTTAATTTCCTTCTTACTTAGTTTTTTTCAAATTAAGCAATGTCAGTGAAAGAGTTCAAAAAAAGATGTTGTTTGCACTAGAATGCAAATTTTAATGTATTAAAATAATTGTTAGGTAGAATATATCGGTAAAAGCAATCAGTTTTTTAACATAATTTGATTAATTCTGCCCAAGGCGGAAGGTAGAACAAAGTTCAAGAACCCTCGCATAGGCGTTTTGTGATAAAAATAACTCTAATGAAATATTTTCTATTATTTTTTATAAATGTTATAACTCATATTTTTGATTTTTTTTATTATAAAAAATAACCTACAACAATATATTTTACTTATGGTGTTCGGAGCTAGTTCATTGATGAAACTAATCAAAAAGTAAATTAATGAAAATTTGTGAGAATATCGATTCATAAATCGATTACAATAAAACCATATAACTATACATTCATAATATTTATTTCTATAATAAGCCCATTTAACATTAATTACTTGAACTAAATAAATGTAATAAAGTCGTGCGAATATTTAGACATGAACCAATTAGAATCAAAATAATATGTTTGGATAATAATAGTCATTATTTGAAGTCCATTTAAAATTTAACTCTATAAAAATTCTTTTTATTTTATTGTTTTGACGTTTCTCTGATAAATATACTTCAAGGTTTTGTCACTCATTTACTCAAAAACTCGAAAACAAACCTTTTGCATTTAGTATACTGTTATCTTTCCTTTATATCGAAACATGACACATCATTGTTGCGATAAAAAATACACAGCATACACGTGTTTCGGAGTTACTTTAACCCAATTTCAAATGCGAAAAAGAAAGACCTTTCAGGTATAAGCAGCAGTCACATCAAAGAGAAAAAAGGTTCAGTCTAAAAAAATCGTTCAAATTTGCTCAAAAGTCCCATCAGTAGAGACATAATTACAAGGGCGGATCCAGAAATGTTCCAAGGGAGGGGCGATTGGTTTTTTTTTCTTAGTTGCCATTTTTTTCACCATGTATACTTACTAACACATGCTGATTACAAATGTTTTGGTCACCCATTTCGAAAAATTTCTAGATCAGAGCCCCGAATCCTCGCACCCTTTCCCTTAATACCATCAAAGATCCACTAAAATTGCCTTTTTTTGAACTTCAAAACCTAAAAACTGCTGGAGAAGAGTCCCTCAAGGGAGGGGCGATCGCCCCCATCGCCCCTCTCTTGTATCCGCCCTTGCATGATTAGAAGAATTGATTGATTAATAAGTAGAACTTAAAGTCTTTCGAAACAGTAAAGTAAAATTAATCAGTTTAAATTTTATGCTATAATAAGAAGTTTTTTCTATATCAGAGTTCGTTTAGATGTGAGTAATCAAAAGTTATCAGCAAAATATTTCAAAACAGATCTTTTGCGAATCAACCAAATTACCAAATTGACCATTTTTTTACTTATGATACTCAAATAACAGAATTTCAATAAACTGAAGGGATTTCAGTAGAAGCCTAAGATATGTGGGTATAAAAATAATTAAATTATTAGAAACCTTAAAATCATTGTTCTGGTTTTTTTGTGACCAATGCGTTTGAGTGCCAAAAAAAATATATTGACGTTTATAAGAATTTAGTCTTCCTTAAGTGCAAATGCTAGTCCTAGTTAGTGGATTACAGTTGAGTCCAAACAATAGTATGTTTGAAAATAAACATATTGAGAAGCCATACGTTTTGATTGATAAAGTGGTCATTTTATGCAATGTAAAAAATGCTTAGAAGAAAAATTGTTCCATTTGAACTGAACCCAATATTCGTCTCAGCTGTTTCCGAACAGTGATTTCACATTTCGTTTGGTTTTCAATGCACATATTTAATTGATACGTTTTATTAATTCCTTTACAGGCTCCTTTACAGGGCGCAGTGAAATAGTGCCAATTGTGAAAAGAACTTTATTTTTGATGGGGAGCAGTTTTGGCATCTATGTATATATATAGATATAGAAACATATAGATGTATATATATATGCATAACTTGCCAGACCAAAGATTTGCAAAAAATAGCATAGTAAATTACTGAAAGGAGCAACTCTTAGACTAAGTTTGCATATATAATTCACAGGATTAAACGTTAAACATAGTATTTTTTATACATTGTATCCTATTTTGGAAATTTTCTATGAATGTAAAAGTTCTGTAAAAAATTTGATCCAAACACGTGGCATTTAGCAATTCTGTTTTACAATCTATTTCTTCTTTCGAAACAAATCCATAAAATTGCTCTCATGCGTTACTTTTTTTGCTATGAAACCTGAACAAGAACCATAAAACCCCGATATTTCCATTTCGCCGTGAACTTTTAGGGCGAATAGTAAAAGCTTATTCCAATACAGTATTTTAAATGCACCTTTTACGTCACGAGTGGTACTACTTTCAAAATAAGATATCACCTTCTTTTGCATTTTGGATGGATACTTTCTGATATGTTTGGAAATCTTATTCTTTCTAAATTATATTTCCCGGTGACCTAAATACTAAATAAATATCAGCAAAGACTTTTTTTTGTTCATTTTAATTCTATGTTCCAGATCATATTCTTGTATGACCTTGTCATACCTTAATGATGAAATGCAATAGAATTAATATTTTTAAAATGAAATATTACTCAAAAATGTATAGCAAATGATTTAAAATTACTCGGTTATAAATAGCACTCATTACTACACATATCTCAATAATAAGCATTACTCAATAATTTATCAAATTGTTGTTATCTTGTCTCAGCCGGGTTGACAATTTGGTGTGGGCTGATTCACTTTTCCAACTGTACCGTAATTTGGCATGAAATCCGACTTCATACAACAGATATACCTTAGGGACTCGTTTATAGGGTAGGCAACCTTTCACAACACAGCAACATATTCACACGAAGAAAGGACAAGGGCAAGAGAAAAAAAGTCCATTCATGCTTGAGCCGGGATTTGAACCTGGGACCCCCTAATCTCGGTCAGACTTCTTAGCGTTAGAGCTCAATGGACTTCTTTGACCACAAGGTGAGTTGACCGGCACTTATTGCATTAACAATGTTAAAATCCTGCTGTAAAACAATTACCGTATGAAAACTTAATTTTATGAATTTTCTTATATTCTATATCTGGACGGTTTTCCTTTTGCAAGGACTTTAACCAGTATGTATTTCAATTAGTAAGACACTGGGACAATTTCTGTGGGACATGATTTCATACTTCAGGTTTGCAATTTGTGCAATAATTTTTTTACAACTCTATAACTGCTTAGTTGAATACATCTGAATGCTTTAATCAAGACCTATCAATAGAACTTTGCTCTCTAATGCACTTTCAGCAAAAATTAAAACATAGCCTCAAATCCTCCAACAATAAATTTCTTTAAAAAATGCTTCAGAACATAAAATTCCACAATCATAAATTAAGTAAATAAATTGAGAGAATTTTAAGCAACAGGATCTATGTACATTCAACTTGAAAGTTTGAAGAATTGCGCTTTGTTTTAAATTACACTATTTCTCAGCTTCCAGTCGAAGATTATCTTTGTTTATTTTCCTCAGCATAACATTGTAAAACAAGCGGCTTCAGCATCTCTTATTTCTGTCACATATTCGATCATTTTTCCAACAAGCACGAGACTTTTCAAGACAGCCCTGTCAAACATCTGACAATACTTGTCAAATGTCTTTGACACGAAAAGATGTATGCATTTTTGATGAAGTCATTCACCCTGTTTTTAATCTTTCCTTTCAAGTATCTGTAAGAAAAGTTATAAAAGTTTAAAAATGGATGATTTAAACTCAGTTATATGATACATCTTCACTACATTTTAAATATAAATGTTTGAAATAATTCTTTAAAAAGTTATATTTTACTGGGGTTTTTTTTTCCATGCATTTAAATTGATGCCTTCTAAGAATTTTTTTTTAATAATTTAGAACATAAAAAGAATTAACATAGGGGACGATGTTTCCGTATAATTTCAGTGCTCTACTAATTAGTACAGTTTTGCAAGGGCTAAAAGTTATAAATCTTCTTTCTGTTAAGAACTAACAGCTACTATTAAAACAAATGAACATTATATACTGTTGTACTTTTTTAAGGTTTTTTGAAAGTGTCTGATATGGTTAATTAATTTCATCTTGAATCATCTTGAAGTATTATCTTTAAAAGTTAGCTAGTTTCGCTAAAGAGCTTATTGTCATTTTAAATTATCTTTTGTGATTTTTATTTTTTCATGCAAAGGTTGTTGAAAAAAGTTAGCTCATTTGTGTCTAATTTTTTATCCTTCATTTCAAGCTTGGGAAGATTATGTTAACATTATTTTTTGTAGACTGTCATTCTCAATTCTGAAGACAAGTAGGTAATAGTAACAGCATCTCCTTGTTTGATTTTTGCTCCTAAGCTAAAAAATATAGTTATGCTCTAAATATAATAAGGTTTTAACTGCATCTCTCAAGCACGGAGTAATTTTCCCTCAATTTACCGCACAATACCTATGATGTTTGTTAAGCCTTAAAAAGCGAGTTATATATTTTTAAAAGTGACAATAAAAATGTGCGCTATTTTTTCAACCTTTATTTTGTTTCCGAAGTTATATTTTTCATTTCTTTTACCCTTATCATTTAATTTCCTCCAAATGCACTTTCAATTGTAGCGCTTTTTTTACTATTTAGCTCTAGACTGAAAAATGAAACAGTGAAAAACTTTAAATAAATTGTTAAATACATTTTGAAAATTCAACTGCAAGCTCAAGTTTCAAGCTAGTAACAAAAAAATATTCTTCAATATTTGAGGCGTCAAGACATTTCTACGAAAAAGTGTGGTTTTCTTTTATTAATGCCAAATGTATTGATATTTCCTAAACGTACAAGTGAAACGTTTGATGTTATGTTCGAATGAGAAATAGGATTTAATATTTATTGCAAAACTTTAGGGTAGGCGCAATTTGTCTAGCAGTTTTCTGTTTTCACGTATTCCGATTTTCTTTTCCTTTTTTTCTCTATGCTTTTTTTATTCTCTCTCTCCGAATAAGCTTGATATTTTTCAAAAACCAATTTTATAAGATTAAAAGATGAAAAAAAAAAGTAGATTTTTGGTACGGATATCACTAGAAGCTTTCTAAGGAAAAAAAAAGGAAGAAAATGACCTACAACAGTTTAAAAATTCGTAAGAAACAGAAGTTTCTTGAAAATTTTCTTTTTATTAGCTGAAAGTTCTACAATATTTGTAAAGTACTTTTTAACGCGATTTTCTGATAATGCATTTTCTTTCTTGTGTATATTATCTTTAATTATGAAATAGCCTGTACAATTATTTTTTATTGTTAATTATCTCAAGTGAAAAACTTATACGCAGCGTGTGACTTGAACAGTTATTTTCTTAACTGAATTCAATTTTCAACAACAAAAAAAGTGCGCAATAGATTTTGAACAGTACTTTTCCTTTTCTTCCTTTTTTTTTGGAATTCATATAAATAACATTGTGGTTGTTGCTCTAGTTAAAATTTAAAATTTATCACTATTAATCACCCGACCGAGAACATTATTCATAAGAAAAAAAAATAAAACCTCTAAAATAATCTAACTTCAAGCATATCAATAAAGTTACATTGTATCAAACATTTTTACTTCAAAAGTTATTTAAAAAGTCAACTGAAAAAAAACAGCCATACCTGTTAAACGGAAAATAAAGTTGAATCCTGCTGCAAGAAAATTAAATCTGCTATAAAAACATACTGATGAGTACATCTCCCAGATGAAATAAACAACCTCATCTTGAATTTCTAAGCAGTAACAATTAATAATTTGTATAAGGCCAGAAAACAATGATCGTATAGTGACGAAAAAGATTTAAAAATTCATTGCATCAACCAAAGCAAATTAGAACTGATTAAACCAAAAGATAAAAATGCTCACATATATTCAGTATAAAAAACAAAATTTACGTTGTATTGAAATACTTATAGTGCACTCAAAAGTACAAAAAATGAAAAACGCAAAATAAAAAAATGTCTCACTACGTTCATGATTCACAAATGGTTTGTTTCATTTCCGAAATCGTCCTCTGGTTTCCAAATCATTCGGGATGCGTTGGTAGCCCGCTATTTTACAAAAACTTCAAAACATCCTTTAAAAAAGGGGGAGGATCAGCATGATAATATAATTCACTTCCAGTAGCGATTGCAATTCGAAGCGATTGCAATGGTATTTCACTTGAATCCCTGCCTAAATTCGCTTTGTTCCTTGCTTTGTGTAGTGACTACGGTGCAATTTGCAATAAAAACGCTTGCAGTAATGAAATACCAGAAAGTACTTTCAGCGAAAAATTACTAGTTCTTCTGAAAAAGATAGTGTAGCATTAATATTAACTTAAAACTTTAAGTTATGTGCAAACCAACCTGGAAGTATTGTGAAAGCTACGCAAATCATAATCATAGCATTACGACGCTGTCAAAAAGGTTTGCTCTAACTATGGTAAATTATTCCTCAATAGAGTGAAACTCAATACATGTGTTACAATCTTTTGATCATTTACTGCATTTTATTTTTATACAATTTTCGGAGACTGAAAATTATTAGTATCTACGGTGGTAATCCTTTTATTTCTAAAGATATGAAGCTTCTTTGTGTAATTTTTTTCTGTATGCATTTGCGAAGTAAATGACTACATCTCAGGTAGCACAAAAAAAGTTTTAACGTTTTATAAACGTTTTTAATTCGTTGTCACGACGTTAATAACCATTTTACAACCTTTAAAAAACGAAGTGTCCTACTTGGGATATTTTAAGCCCGTATTAATATATTTCATAAAAATATTGTGCCCAAAATGTTGTACGAAAAGAAAAATCGAAATATACTTTGTTTTGAATGTAGGATAGGGAACAAAAACAAAAAACCAATTTTGTTCCACTCGAAGAACTAAAATAAGTCGCAAAGTTCAAAGAGGGTAAGGAGAAATATTGGCCCCCAGTGCCAGCAACTTAGAAATTTAGCCATCCGGGACACATCTTTTCTTCCACACTGGAAGAATTAAAATCTCAAATTATGTCTTTCATTTCCCACTTTTTTCTTTGAACTTTTGTGGAGAATTCTCAAATAGAAATCATAATTGTCAAAGCTGTAAACGGGTGTCGCGTAAAAAAAAATTCTCCTGAGGCAACTACTTAAAAATTTCGCAGTTCTGATTTTTTATCATTTTTACCGAGACAATTGAATTAAAATTGTGGACTCCAGTCGGCTCGCTTCCGATTTTTTGTTCCATTGTCTATACAAGCTCTTTCTTCAAGAATGTAGTTAGAATTGCGTTTTTTTTTTTTTTTTTTTTTTTTTGATAACAGTTCAGCTGCAAAAATATATTGTATTTCTGAGTTTACATGAAAAGTGTGATACTGTCGTGCTAAGCGCAAAAGTGGTATCTGCAATCGAGAGCAAACTGAGATAACTGCTTTAAACTTTTGCGCCACCATGTATTTGATTCACACGAAACTTTTTCAGAATTTTTAAAAAAATATTTCACGTTCTCAAATGACCATATAATTTTGTATTTATGTAAAATACGTCACAAAGAGCCACCTGGATAACTCAATTTTGTTAAAAAGTGCAGATACGACTTTTATGCTTAGCACGGCAGAATAGGGAAGTTTCAACCTATTAAATATTGGTATTTTGACCACTAGATATTGTTAAGAGAATTGCAAAACACAAAATTTCTTCATCGCCAAATTTTGAAACACAATGATTGATTTTTCATGAATTTTTTAAACCCCCACGAGCAAAAAAGCTCGCCTTGAGAAACAAAACCAGTGACGGCTAAAATGCTGATTTTTTTTTAATACTTGGTATTGTTTCTAGAAGCACAAAATGTGTCAAAGAGCAGCCTTTAAGTAAGTTCCAACAAGAAATGTGTTTTAAGTATTTGAAAAAGGAGTTCTAAGACTTTTTGAACTTCTTATCATATTAAATTAGATTTAAAATTTTGTGTGTGAATAATTGAAACTTAAAACTCATTTAAAATCCGAATGTATACGACCTTCTATTTCGCTTCTAAATATTTTTATCAGAAAAAGGTATGTAAACAGCAAAATTGTTTGTATATTTTTAAATTTTAATGCTTGCAACTCAATAACTTCAGTATCATAATTCATTATTTATTAAAAGATAAGTTTCTAAATGATATTTCTTTGCCCATCACCAGATCTGTCACAAACAAACGTGATTTATTTTAAATTCTAAGAAAAATTCAAAGTTGCATGCATTTTTTTTTTTCATCACAAACTTGCATTTAATATTCTAGCTGCGTTGAAGCTTACCTTGCATTTTTAAAACACTGCACTCACCTATCCATTTTTCGACTAACCGTATTTTTGCATTTGAAACACTTTCATCCATATGTCAAGTGCTACTAAATAAATTAACTGTGCTCAGAAAGGCAATACATAATTCACATTTTTATGAAAAAAATTAATAATGTACTTGTTCATGTGCTAAAATATTAAAATCATTCGTAAATCTTTATGGTCAATTTTAAAGCGAAACTTCACAATGAAATTCATGCATGTATAAAGAGGTTTTGAGGAACGAAATCAAAATATAAGTTGAAGATAATATTTGTCCCCTACTGACAAAGAATGCCTTCGCCGCTGATGCCTATTTTACTGTAACTGAACTGTAAACCATTAACTAAGCACAGCTGTATAAAAATATACAACTATATAGTGAAACTATTTCTAGTTTCGTAATGAAAGCCCTCACATGTTTTTGAATAGGTTTAATTTTTAGCCAAAAGCACAAAAATGGTATTTTATACATTCACGGAAATTTCCTCTCTCAGTTTCGCGGATTCTCCAATCATAATACAAGTTTCAACATTAACGACGGTGACAAAACTCAAGCTCAAATCTCACGAAATGTTCAGAAAATTGACGAAAGGTGTACGCAATTTCACCAAAAGGTTTTTCGGAGCGCTTTCGTGAAGCCAATTCATCAAATACAACGAAACTTTCATCAAGTTCAAGGAAGAGTTTCTTAAAGTGTATACTAGTGTATGTTATTTATTTTTAGATTAAAAAAATGTGAATTTGTAATTAGTGAATAGTATTACTTTTTCGCACTTTTTTCATCCTTAGATACAAAAATAAAATTAAAGTTCGTTAATTTTTACAAAGACAGCTATTTAATGAAATCAGACCAAAAAACCATTAAGTGATTTTAAGAAAATGTTGATCTTATGAATATTTAGAAAATGTGCTTAGTATTTAGGAAGTTTAAGAATTAGTGGCAAAAGCGTAGTCGCATAAAAGATAGAGCTTTAGAAATAATGTTATACTGCATTTTTATTATAAAGTTATCACTATAAAGATGCTCCTCCAATCAGTTAAATCTTTCAATAACTCTATAAGAAAAAAAAGCAAGCTTTTGTAGTTAGAGTTACACTTCTCTGTCCCATCTAAAATATATTTTTGTTTCAAAAAATCGCTAAAGCATTTCTAGTGTAAGAAAACCAATACAAAAGAATATTTCTTATTGCAAAACTCATTGTTTTTGGTTTCCGAACGCAATATTCGATATCATTTATTGAAAACACGCACTCCATAAAGAACTGCTGTGTGACTTTTATTTATCAACATCAATAACTGTTGTGGGTTATTGACTTTGTGATGAAGTATTGGATGTTTTTCCTTAACATTTGAAATCGACAGAGGATTGAAAAAATAATAAATTAGACCACCTTTATATTACTTCCCGTGAAAAATGGTTTTACCAATGTTTAGATCATTGTTGTATTTCATGTGGTGAATTTCAGTGTTAGAAATTAATCCTTTGTTCCTGCTAAAATAATTTTGGTTTTTAAGGGAGAAAAAAAAAAGATATGTAACTATTTTTAACTATGTTTAAAAGTTAAATACGAAAAAATGCACTTTTTTGTCATTTTGTGTTGACCCTAATTATAATGTAAACCATGTAAAAATAAATTTAAAAACACTTTAAATTTATTGCATATTTTCATACGCAAAAATAATATTTGCAGTAAAGGTTTAGTAAACTAAAGATTAATATTGTTTTCGGCTCTGAAAAAACTTTTACCACAGAAAAAATGTGTAAAATACGTCGTTTACTGTGAATGCTACGTTTTTTATAAAATCAAGGGTCCTTGCGTCAGCTCGTACCAATACTGTGTCCCCTAAAGTGACAGATGATTGTCCATATGCAAACACATGTAACTGACAGATAAATCGGCGCCGTGTTCATTTTGAGAAAAAAATGTCAACGAGCTTCATGGGTATTAAATACAACTGAATGGAATTAATCAATTTTCATCCACAAAATCTTAATCAATTTTTGCTTTGATGAAAATTATATTTCTCACTGGCAACAATAGTCGCGCGGCTCAAAATAAATAAATAAACAGCAGTGGAGAAAGCAAAGGTTTAACCAAATACTTCATTTTACTGATTTTTTATCTAATGCTACATACAATATGAGAAATATACATGTATAACTATTGTATTTTTGTTACATTTGCAAATTGGTTCTCAGTTTAAAATAAATGACTAAAGTTTAGAATTATTTTCGAAATTGTAAAAGTGCAATAATATGTCACTATTTATTTATTATGCCGCTGTTAAGCAAATGTGTACCACTTTCTAAAACTACATTATGGTAAAAACAAAAATTAAATTCTGGTTTTAAATCAAATGCCATAATCTATCTACAAATTTTAAAATGTGCCCCTGTTGTAACCGGTGATAGATATGTGTATCTCGGGGATACTTTGCGCACTTCACATGGTAGTCAAAAGTCACGCATAAGTAACGTTTCCAGTTCTTAAATAGTTTCCAATTGTGCCAGTGAGGCGATATGTTCTTGGTATTTACGAAGAATATGTGTTACTTCACACGACCAGGGAATACGAAAAAAAAAAATCTTGGGTTTCATTTTCACCACAGAAACTCGGCCCCTCACAGCAAGGTTCCTTGATAACACTGAAGCCATTATCTATAGTCCCCAGATTTTTACTAAAAATGAGTGGGAAAATTAAGGGCAGTATTTGAAGAAATGAGTTTTTGAAATATTTAAGAAACGCGCTTTGAATGGGGGATTTTCCTTCAGTCAAAAGTACTACTTTTTGTTACTAAAATTGATAGAATGATATGAAAAAATAACATGGGCCCGGAAAATACTTTAATTTTCCCAACAGTTTATTTTTTATTATTTTTTTAAATACCATACCTTGAAAACAGGGCGTGGTTTTTGTGACGTCAGTGCTGCACCTAACAGCTCTCTTTCCAATAACAGCATTTTGCTTGACTTGAGTTGTCCAATCGCAGGAATGGGTGACATCACGACCTTCGTCATCTCACTACAACCAATTAGATTTCGCGCTTACGTGCACCACTGACGTCATGCGCAGATGTTTTTTTTTTTTTTTTCGGAATAGCATCTACGCACCGGTTAAAATAATTCATAAAAAATATATAACTGTGTCAAAAAATAAAAAAATGAACAATTCCTATGTTTTGAAGCATGCTCTTTCAGAAAAAAATACTTTTGAAATTTCGGAAACTCCCCCATTCCGTACTGACAATATGGAATTGTTGGGAATTGCTAGAGTACTTTTTTTTAAATTTAATATGCAAACTTGTACAGTAAAGATAAAGTACAAAAGGTGTCAAAAAGGTAAAAAATAAATAATAATAGGAATGAACATTATTCAGATACTGCCATTTACCTTCTCACGGCAGTGCAGCTACTAGTCACATTTTTGGTGAACTGAAAATACAAGGCAAGCAACGATTACGAATTTAAATACGCTCCGACATATAATTTGGCGTTCTAATACACAGTTTAAATGCATTGGTAAATGTTTTCATGTCTAACCATATCGTTTCTTAAATTCCCTCCGTTTTATTTGAAAGGTTTTGGGTATTGATGTGTTATTTTTTTTTATTTTCTCTGATATCCTAATAAAGTACTAAAGTTAAAGTAACTTTAACCTTTCAATGGCACAAGCGCAGTTGTATTCCATTTTGCTAATGCAGTCATTTCTTGAAAAAAAAAATATTCGAAGCTGTCATTTTGTTCAATTTCAAAGTTTGTAAAGTCATTTAATTCATAAAATTATTTCGAAACATATATACAAATAAAAATCACATTCGTGTTTGCATTTTGATAGCCTTTTTTTTTTTTCAATCGCATGCAAGAAACAGACAGAGTAATCTCTAATGTCAAATACAAACATATCACTTTGCTTTAGCTGCAAATATTTCTTTCAGCTCCGGAAACCGCATTAAAAATTTATAACCGAGTATATTTCAAGAGGCACTCACGCATTCGCTATTTTCAAAGCCCATTTCATTTTCACTCGCATAAAAAATATCGCTTTTAAGCTGTTGACTGAAATTTAAGGGCAGGGGTATCTGAAGAGGCACTTAAATCATAAGAAATAAATAGAAATATTTTCTATTTAAGCATCGGGTAGAAAATTTGAGTTGATCTGAAATGATAGTGTTAGTTGGTAACAATTTTAATTTGAGTTAATATTTCTCGTACATAAAATACCATGCAACTGTACAAGGTTTTTAAATTTAGAGGCATATTTTATCAAAGTACAGTGTACGCTAACATGGAGAGAGATGCAGTATATGTTACAATTAAAACATTTCGAAGATCAGTTTTTTTAGGAACTTTTATCTCTCTGTGGATTAATATATTTTAGAATTTTACTATCAGGCCGTAAATAATTGATCATGCTCAATTAGAAGTAATTCTATCTACTAATAAGGCAGCTAGAAATTACCTTCTAGATGACCTAGACGGCAGGGTAGACTGAGGCACGTTACGCAGTGCCCTTTTTTCGAAATGTGTTATAGTTGGTGTGTCACTAGTCGTGACAGATTGATGCTGGTCCCTAGCATAGTACTCTCACAAGTTGTTTAGCTTCCGTCGAGCTTTGGCATAGCATCTGGGGAGGATAACCTACTATCTGCCAACTTGAGTAAGTTTTGTGTTGAACTTACTGAAGCTTATTATGAACTAAGAATTCTTGGATAAAAATAAACAAGTATATGAATATTAGCAGGACTTTATCCTTGTTTGAGAGCAGTATTTGTATGTGTGAACAAAAAAGTTATTAAATTTTGTTGCACGTTAAAAATAAATCCAAACAAGGCGATGGGGCACGTTTACGCATTAAAAACGGGGCACGTTTACGCAAGTTCGTACTACGTAAACGTGCCCTTGAAGCTTTTTTTTTTTTTTTTTGCATCGTACTGTGTTAATCCGTTTTGGTATTTTCGCGCTATTTCGTTTTGCAAATCACCATTTAAGGCTCAATTGATTAATTAAGAGATTCGTTTCTTGTAGCTTACAATCATAGATATGTCTTCTTGTCTATTCGTCTGTAATTTTTTAGACTATTCTGCCCAGTATAAATGTTCTTTATTTTATAGATGATATTTATTTATTTTATTTAAACCCCACCAGTCACCACCTTTATAGATGGAAAGACATTTTGTGCAAAGAACTAGAATTAACTAGGTGTCAAAATAATAAAAAATGTCGCTCTGTAAGTGAGACTGAGTAAATGCGCCCCTCGTACGGGGCACGTTTACGCAACAGACATTGACCTAAAAAAAATTTTTTTAACGCTTAAATACTCAAACAGGGCAAAAACTGAATGAACGAACTTCAACTTTATTAACTGCTTTATGAGACTATAGCGTAGAAAATTTCCTAAATTGAAACATAAAAATTAGAAAATCCATTGAAAAAAATCCGCGTAAACTTGCCACGGTCTATCCTACTGTCTAAAATTTTTTCGTACGACCTCCACCGCATCTGCGCACGAGCCAAGTCTCTTCGGACTTTCTTGAAATAGGGGGAAAAGCAACGAGGAAGTAGAAAGCGAACAAAAGCTGAAGGCATCGGGTAGTGCGCATCCAAAACCTAACTCCCCTTTTTCAGATGGAAGCGTCCGTGGCTGCCAGGCGCACAAAACGCAAACAGACAGTAACAGTAAAGGCTGCTATATTTTCTTTTCCGTTCCATGTTCCGTTTCTTTTCCGTTTCCATATAATCCGAGTTGATTAAAAGCCAGGAAGTTAAACTATGCAAGTACTGCAGTGTGCTGTATTTTGACTTCTATTTCGTTTAGTTTCAAATCATATGTTGCTCTTGGGTTTTACATGTTACATTTTTAAACGCTAAGCTGAGAACATACGTTAGTGAATCCAACTAAAAATCTGCGAGATAAAACAGAAAACAAAATATGTACAAACTTAAAAGTACAGTTACTTCTCTGTTTAACGAAACTCTATTAAAGACTCTCTACTTAAAAAAAAGACTTTCCATGGTCCTTGACTATGGACAATTTCGATTTTTAGAATTTTTCTTGAGAAAAAACCTTAACATTTTAAAAATACTTTTCGGCACAGATTGGAGCTCACACCCTACCCACTATAAGGACGACACTTTGCCAACCTCCCCAATGCATCTTAATTTTCGAATTTATTAAAGTAATGTGTCATAAGAAACAAGAAAAAAACGGTTTTTTGAAAGAAAAATCAATTTTTAGAACGGTGGGTCTATTTTCGTCAGGTGGCAACACGATAAACTTAAAATGAGGGGTAAATTATGAATTTGATAAAGAAAGAAGGAAGATCTGGCATGGTAGCAGAAAACAGGCTAGAGAAATCTTAATATATAAAAATTACGTGTCCCTGTGTTTGTGGCCAACGGACTCCTCAGCTACTGAACCGATTTTAACCAAATTTTGCACGCATTTTCAGTTTGGTCCAACTGAAATGATAGGATAGTTTTTATCTCAATTTAGGACCGCAATATATTTTTTATTGCAAATTATCTATTTAGCTAAAATGTCTTATTGACTAAGCCTTTTTACTAAGCCTTTTTTGACACCTCCGTGGCTGAGCGACATAAAGCACACGTTCTGGCAGCTTCCGGAGCGCAGTAAACAGGTTGTAAGTTAGCGGTGCGTTGAGTGTTATTCGACTTTTTTGTGAAGTAAATTATAAACAAAAGCGTTACTTCCCTTGAAATTTATATGTGATAAGCTGTCAGAAACGATTGTCACTTAAGAGTTTTTAAGCCTCTGAGGCTGAGAGGTGGAGAGCGCTTGGTTGGATAGCTGCTGGACTGCATTTAAGTGGCTGTTCTTCTTACTACTATTATATAGACAAAAGTTTGTTTGGATGGATTTATGGATGGCGCAGTCAGTTGATAAGCAGTCCGAAAAAAATAGCTTTTTAACTAAGCCTCTGTCGCCGGGCGACATAAAGCATATGTTCTGACAGCTTCTGGAGCGCAGAAAAAAATGTTGTAAATACAGAAACAATAATGGATGATTAATGTAAGTACCGTAAAATGGGGTGTATAGGAACAGCGGGGTCAATCGGAACAAAACTTCCCGACCGTACAACGAAATTCTTCATGAATAAACTATTGGGTATTTTTCACCATGATTTTTTTTCTTAGTAAGGTAAGATCATAGGGAGTAGGAAAAAATTACTTTTATCAATCTGGCAACGCTATTGGCTTCTAAGGAAGGCTGCACGTGGAACGCTAGAAAACATCACATTTCCATAGACTGCAAAACTTCATATGCAAGATCAAACCTTCTTATATTTAAAAACTAAGAGTGGTATGTTTCAATTATACATGTATCTGAACAACAGAATACCGCATTAGAATTTACATTTTTTATAAATTGTGTCATAAAAATGAAGAATTCTGAAAAATGGCATAGAAAAAAAATTTGCGGGGTGAATCGGAACACTTAGTTCTGCTGTTCCAATTCAAACTTATTTGAAGGAAACTGTTTGAAAAATCAAGATTCTAACCCCAATTCTTCTAATCAAGACAAGAACAAGGTTTTATTACCTTTTATCCCTTCTCGTGAGCAACTAGATCTTAGAATGACAAACAGTTGCAGATTTCAAAAGATTTTTTCTCCAGGAGACTTCTTTTTACTTAAAATACGAGGGGGAAAGAAGCGTAAAAAGCTTTCAGGACAATCCCCGAAACCCAGAGATTTCAAAAAACTAAAGAAAAGGCAGAGTTCATCCCAGGAGATGTTATGAAAAAACTTAAGCCAAGTCACAATTGCTAGTTTTAAGGACAAGTACATATTTGTGGACGACATGAGTGACTTCCATTCATGTTAAATCTTTGTATTTCAATTCAAAAGCATTTCTTAAAATTTTTTCATTTTTCATAAGTTCAAAATTATTTTGAATTTTGACAAATTATACACGTTTACTGGTATTGAAATTATGCATTTATTTGACAGTAATTGTCTGTTCTTATTCTCCCCCATCAATATTACTCATTTTGTGAGATCTATTACAGGTTAAATTGAAAAAAAATAAAAATTTTAACAAGTGTTCCGATTGACCCCTATCAGCGGGGTGATTCGGAATACCCATAATTTCCTATATATTTTAATAATAATTTTTCAAAATGCTTTGTCTTCGCTTGGAATATCAAAAGTACAGCAAGACCGAAGTTTTTACCCAAAAAATCAAATTAAAAAAAAATCTTTTAACTACTTTTTTTACAATCAAAGCTGAAAAGTGTTCCGATTCACCCCATGTTACGGTACCTTTTTTTTTTTTTTTTTTGTATTTTCTAATAAAAAAACTTAATAAATTCAAATATTTGCTTATATACTGCCTTTAACGCGGAACAGAGTTCGCCGGGTCAGCTAGTAATATATAGGATTGTTCTTAAATAAAATTATGAAAACGCAAAATTATATGCTATCTGTGAAGACTACACTTTACACAAAAGTAACACATCCTTCAATGTAACTACCTTCTTAATTAATGTTGAAGGATACTCCTACAAAGTGAAGTCTATTTAGATCAAGACGATTTTAATGAGGCTAATTGTAATTTAAATCCAGCTACTTAAACATCTCGAATATTTCCTCAAAATAATTTCGTGTACCATATTTCAATATGAGCGTTTAAAATGTTCAGTTTTCAAACAAACAAATGAAAGCTGCGGGGGTTATTTTACGCTAATCTAAATCTTGTTATGATGGGAATACCTTCTGTTCTCACTGCAATTATAAAACAGTTAAAACAAACGTGTTTTACATTTGAGATTGTATTTCAGGTTCTTTCATTTAATTTCCCATCTGAATGTAACGAAAATTAAATATTTAATTTAAAAGCTTCGAGTTTTGGATGCCAGAAATTTGTAAATAAGTTTAAAAGCAAACTTGACACTGCAGTAAAAGCGCAAAATATGGAACTTTTCATTGGCATGAATAAGTGTCATAATTAATGGATACAACTTTAAAAATGCTACGAATACCTCCATGTAAAAAAATGTAGTTTTGTAAATTTGTGGTAGTGCCATTTTTTACTGTTTATGCGGTTTTTTTCTATGCATATAATATATTCTTCAACGTAAACATCAAAGATTAGTACTAAAACGACTCGAAAGTTACTCATTCGTTATAATTTGTATTGAAAAGATTCACTGGACTTTCCTTGCGTTAACAAAAGAAGCCGTTGCTTTAACCAAGGCTTCACTAGATAGCGTTTTATACAGGCTGCTTCATTACTCAAAACATCAATGGTAAAGATTTGCCAGCTAGAGAGCGCTGAACGAGGACCACCCAAATGTTTGTTTACATTTATTAGCATGTTGTTTCTGCTGTAGAAAGTGATGTTTATCCTATCTTTAAGGGTTAAAAAATATTGATATAGTTAACTGAAGTGGAGTACAGAGTGAATTGATGCCGAAGGCCTTATTAGTACTGCTTTTTAGGGGAAATAAATTCACTTTTCAGGTAAAGTTGGTCGCAACTCATGATTCAGTCATACGACATTCATTCATTGTTTACTTTCTTCGAATTAGCAACATATAGCAATGGCGTTCAATTTTGACATCTCTGCATTAATAAAATATACGCTTATATTCGCAGGCCGTAAAAA
>JAXGGA010017860.1:0-23315 GCA_038373865.1 Uloborus plumipes | reverse complement strand
ACTAAACTATGTTAATACGTAAAAGCGCGCTATTGTTTGATTATTAGTTTTATTATTAACGATAATATATCTTGTTCTTAATATTTGACTCTTAAGACTGTTGCCATTCATAAGTAATGTTACAAATGGTACAAAACAAATGGTTGAATACGCTGTGAATTGTATAGTTTGAATTAAATTTTAAAAAATCTAGGACGAAATTAAAAAATCGGCGTTCGAAGTGCAAATTAGCAGTATATGGACTAATTTTGTATCAATTTTCATAATCGTACGTTGCGGAAATTTAGCAGGAGAGCATTTGACCTGCAAGCTGTGACGTCATCAAACTTTGATTTTATATTTATAGATATGTTTCTATGTTTGTATTTCTTAATGCACATATTTTGCTAATAAGTTACTGCTTTTAAAGTAAAACCTGAATAATATAGCATTTAAATTTTGAAATAAATAAATAAAAACATACAGGGTGTCCACTCCT
This sequence comes from Uloborus plumipes, assembly GCA_038373865.1. NCBI lineage: Eukaryota > Metazoa > Arthropoda > Arachnida > Araneae > Uloboridae > Uloborus > Uloborus plumipes. Next base: position 22,837 of record JAXGGA010017860.1, on the reverse strand, counting down.
ATCGTGGACCAATAGCTAATTTCTAAACCGTTAGAGATAAGCATACAGTTCATTTAGGAAAAAATCTCCAAATTACGAAAGGAATTTTGGGACTATTCAATGTTTTTCAAAAAATCAAATTTTGAAAGAGTTACGAAATTTAAATTTTTATACAGCCCCCCAGTCCTATCAATCATATTTAGTAAAACATTCTTGACACTGTAACGTTTAAAACTAAAAAAAAATCACTCTTCTACCACAAAAATTGACCGAGTTATGACGTTTTGAAAAATCCAGATTTTGCATTATTTCATGACGTCATCGAGAGATCGCTTAAGGGACCGTATGCGAAACCCTTCAAAATCTTGATTTTTCAAAACGTCATAACTCGGTCAATTTTTGTCGCAGAACACTGATTTTTTTTTAGTTTTAAACGTTACAGTGTCAAGAATGTTTTACTAAATATGATTGATAGGACTGGGGGGCTGTATAAAAATTTAAATTTCGTAACTCTTTCAAAATTTGATTTTTTGAAAAATATTGAATAGACCGAGAATTCCTTTCGCAATTTGGAGATTTTTTCCTAAATGAACTATATGCTTATCTCTAACGGTTTAGAAATTAGCTATTGGTCCACGATAGGAGTGGACACCCTGTATATTTTTACAATAAACTAATATTTTAAACACAGGATGTAAGTTTGCTAAGCCCAGAAAAATATTTCCTAACGTCAGAAGCACGTCAAAAATTAAATTTTATTGAACTATGTGCGCCAACAAATAAGTTTTACGCACATTTATTTAAAATGAAGATGACTTTTTTGAATGTTTTGCAAAATTTGACGGGATGTAAAGAAATAAAATCTACGAGGCACGTTTAGGAAAATTAATGACTGGAAAAGAAATCTTAATTTGCTTTGGGTAAGTGGGTCAGCGGAGCAGCATTGCTTTCTACCACCCCGGAAAAATACCATGTATGCCCACCCCCAATAGGACTTGTATTTTAACCCAATAATATTTTTTTTAACTAAGAAAATGTAGTAGGGATCTGATAACGTCGTAATCTTGCAATTAGGATCTGCGTAGTTTTCACAATGTGCCAAGTTAGGTTTGCTACGTTGGACTAGAGTGAAAGGAGGTTCCGTCTTGGAAACTGATTGAAATGGAAGTCATACGAAAACCATTTCAGGCTATAACTGGTCAAGTTACTTTTTAAAATCTCAGTAAGAAATCCCAGTGAATCCCTCTATAAAATGAAAATGACCCTTAAATGCGGCAAGCCTTAAATGCGGTGCTGCATCCAAGACGTAATTCCAGAAATTGAGGCCCTGCCTGAGATCCAACATGTCCTCCGCAGAAGTGGCTCAGTCTCAAAATACTCCGGCAAAGATCATCAACATATTTTTGAAGAGTACGCGCCCATAACGCATAAAAGATAACAAGACGATTCTACAATTAATTGCCTCGCGAGTGAGGAGTCTTCAATCCCACACCCTAAGCTCTTTTCTCGGGGGATATGCCCATACCTTCGAGTCGACCAATCACATTTCGACGTGGATCTTAGCCGTAGGCGAGTTCACTTAGAGATAGTTGGAAATCTTGCTGTAAGTAAGTCTAGAGGAACATTATTAAGTACGGTATCTCTACTAATACTCTTTGTTATTAAGGAGCGTTTGGAATTCTCGCATGCAGGCTTTAAAGATGGAGGTTGAGTTATGTTTAATTGCGTTATTCAGTTTTATTTCATTCTCTCTTCGTGTTTCATTCATTGCTGAAGTGATAAGTATTATTTTTGTATGATTAATTAGGTTCTCGAATGGCAGTAATTATTTAAAAATTAATTTTAGCCTTTAAAAAAAGTGCGAACAGTCAGTGAAAATACCAAAATTTGAACTTGAATTGAAGCGCACTACTTGCAAAAGGGAATAAGTGAAAAAAATTAAAAATGTGTAGATAACTAACTCTACATTTCTACTAAGAAAACTACAAAAGCCCTGTTATAGTTCCCTCATCCGATTTTTAAACTTAAATAACTTGAATTTCAATTTAAATGTTGAAAATTGCACAAAAGTAAAAAAAAAAAAAAAATACAGGTGCTCAGTTCCTGTAAGCTGCTATGCAAATACAGTCTGAACATAAGAAGTACAATTTATAGACGACTCGCATACTTTTTTTTTTGGGGGGGGGGTAAAAAAGATACTATAAGCCCTGGTAGTTGCTACAATACAGCATGATTCAGAAATTATTTCAAATCAAAGCCTACTTAGGGGGAGAGGATGTACTTCGCATTCATTTTGCTTAAGCCTAAAGAAAGTCCACTTATATCTCTTTGCTTCTCATTTCCTCAATTTTGAATATTTTTTCGTGCATTATTTCTCGTTTCTACTATTTTATGAAGCTGCACATATGCGCATTTATGTAGTCACAAGTTTACTAAGAAAAACAAAAAAGTCTCCTAAAACCTAACTCGCACTTTTTCTAAAAGTCAGTAAACAAATCCAGTGATACTGCTCAACACAAACTGCAATGTTTCCTTTACGATTTGAATATGTAGGAATTTATTTTGAGTGTTTTTGAAGACTAAAACAGTTAGATACTCTTCGATGAATTATGAGTTATTAAAATAATTAAAATAAATTTTATTATACTGAAACAGCACAATTATTTGAAACTGAGTTGAACCATATTTTAAGATTAGCATGATACTTGCCTGCCACCTTGTCTAGTGATCAAACGTCTGGCTACGGATGAGGGAGGTTTCTGGTTCGAATTGCGATTCGGGCCATGGATGTACTTTTTCTCTACTGTCCTTGTCATTTTCTTGTATGAATGTGTTGTGCTGCGAATGGTTGCCTACCCGATAAGCATGTCCTTATCGTATGTGTGTACTGTACAATTCGGACTTCACACCAAATTACGGTACAGCTGGAAATGAAGCAGCACACCGCAAATTAACAGCCTGACTGGCACAAGACAACAACAACATGATGATTCCGATATGTAGGAAAACGTTGAGCTATATTTCTGGTAGGAAAGAATAAAGGCCTTGCTCTACATCAGCAGAAAACGCGACCGAAACCGAAGGCAGAAACCGAAAATCCGGGTACTTTCCATAGGAACACCATTTAATCCGTTTTACGTTTCAGCAGGGCCCTAACAGGAGTGATATTTTTCCTCTTTCTTGTCATCTAAAGATTCAAGAATTCGTAATGCAATTCGAAACATTAGAATTATAGAAACTGCTCCACAATATTGTGCGCAATTTTTAACTTATCTATGCAATATTTAACTTTAAAAGTGTTCGAAAGTAAATTTCAAAAGTGAACGAAAAAAAAAACGAAATTGAATAAACACTGTGAAATAACACTACAACTGTGCTAGACTTTTCTTTTTCATAAATTCTGTAATAAAATTAGAAATAAATAATTTTTTTATAAAATGGTCAAAAGCACTAGATTCGATCCTTTATGTTTTGTTTTGTTTTTCTCTTTTTTTTAAATTCAAAATTTTGCAGTTAAACTCAGAATTTAACCTACCATTCTAGCTTTAAAAATCGTTCCCCATTCTTCTGTTTTCGTTTTTCTCTTAATTGATTTTTACTAATTTAAGTTTTTTAACTACAACTGAATCCAGCTTCAGACTATTACCGCGCATGGATAGTTTCGTATTACACACTTTTGTTTATTGTCTCACTGCACGGTCAAATTAAAGTCCAAAAAAGTTTGACGTCTGTTCGACTGTAGAGATTAGAAAAAATGCATAAATTCTCAAATATTTGACCGCATTATAGTAATGAAGTTTGCAAGACATAGTTTTCAAAGAATGCAAATTACAAAAGTCGAATTTCCACAAATTTTGAAATGAACCGAGAACAAATATCTCTAGGAAATAATTTATATCTTGTCGAAACTGAACTGATTAATTCAGAATAAATTTATAGCTGCAAATTTGAATTTGAATTTCGTGCTTAATTAATTTTGCATAGAAAAAAAGGAAGAAATGAAATCGGAAATGTATTTATTTTTACGTCAAATAAAGTCGTTTGTCTATGAATGGCCTTCTATCTTTTAAAATATAATCATAAATCTTCTACCTAAATCTTAGAACCTATGAATATATTCAACAAACGAATTCCTTGGTCATCAATATTAGTTAAGATGCCCAACCCTGGCAGCTTTCCAAATCCCCACATCTTTAGTAGTTATGACTGATAACGACTTCTAAAAACGCTAGTTGAGCAAATTTATAGTTTTCCTGTATCATCGTGGAATGCTCTGAATTTTACCTTTATTTTCACCTAATTAACGTAATGAAAGTTAACAACTGATTTCCAATAAAGAAAGTTGATTAACCGGGTTCTAGCTTGTTTCATTAAACTACACACCAGACAATAATGATACTTTCAAGACAATAGTATCGAAAACGCAAGAAATTTTTTGCGACAAACATTTCAAATATGTATATGAGGCCATCTTTTGAACATAATTTTGACCATGCAGTTCCAAGTCAGTTTTCTTCACACACACATACCGCCAGAAAAAAATACAGACACATAACTCCAGGGACGCTTCCAAGAGGAATTATTTTGAGACAAAAACCCCACTAAAACCCAGAATTTTCGTTTTTTAATTTTGAATTTTATTTTATCTTGTTATATTCCTCTGCGAACTTTTTTACGGCAATACCATTACATAGTCCCACGTTTTCATTTCGACTTTGACTTAATCTAACCAAGTAAGATATCAAAATGACATCTCCCACAATGACTGACACAAAAGAAGCGAAAACGAATAAATGAATACATAACGCATTGAAAAGGTCAGAAGTGTCCCACCTTTTGCAAGAAGTTGACCGTCTAATATAAAGTTGTAGATCTCCGCCGGTCCGTGGATAATGCTTACATCTCTATCTGGCTGCATCCGAAAGATTAGGCTGACGGTCATCTTTCAAATCTGACCCCTTTGCCGTCTTGGAGACAGGGGATCGTTTGTCAAGGGATCTCTGGGCGTGTCTGGGAAAGAACCGTCGCCTGCTTCGGAATCAAGAAGACACAAATGATGTTGCCTTTTTCATTTTTCCTTGCTACCGAGGTGATGCCAGTCTTTCCGTCAGTGTATTAAATATATTTATTGCAGGAATGGAGTTGGACACGTAATTCATCAACGAGGAATTGTCTGCGATCTTATCGAAACTAATGTATTTCAATGCAGCGGATAATGTAATGAAATTAGTGGAGGTTTTGGTTCGGGAAATAACAATCGGTTACATGTAGTTCGGCTATCTGAACAGCACTTATTGTAGACAATTTGGGTTTTCTGGATATTTTTAGAAGCTTTTACTTTGACCAATGTTGTTCTATATTTTGATTGTTTAATAGAATTAATCACGATGCGCAGCAAAATAAGACATTAAAATGAAAAAAATGTTACTCCTGAACCTCAGATTTAAAATCTAATTTGGTATATTTTTTGAAAAGGTTCAAGTTTAAAAAAATTAATACATAAAAATGAATTTTCAAAATTAAGAAAGAAAGCCAAAATCCTAGAGATTTAATAAAAATTAAAGAGAATGCTGAAAACTGCGGGTTAATTTGTGACGAAAGTAAGTAATATTCCTTATCCTTATGTCCCACTTCGCCAGAAGAATAGAACGTCAGTCGGACACAGATTGCAGCTTTCTTCAACCTACGAAAAGACTTAACATTTGATGAAAGTTTAAGCATGTGGTGTAATCTTATGCATTGTAATCATTTATTACGAATTGTTACACTGAATACTTTTAACCTTGTTCTAGTTTTTGTCGTTTTTACCCTCTGTTTCATTGCAACCACTTTATGCTGGTTTAGCCACACCTATGTAGATCGAGGTGTGTGCATTGGCATTGCCACCCAAGAGATTCCTCGTACCGTTATCATGGAGATTTACCAAGCAGATGGACTTCTTTCTAAAGAAAGAGAGTTACTCTCAATCTCCATGTCGAAGCTATGCCTATACCTTTACTTAACTGAAATTTTGCCTCGCTGTCGGTCATTTTATGCACATAATAATCATATTTTTATTCATATTAATGGAAAGCATCTGCTATAGCATCTATTATTACCATACTTTAAATCTCAATTGATCTCCAATAGTAAGTTCCAATTCAGTTGGAACTTACATCGCCTATTTTTAGGGCCTCCTATGATATGAACGAGTCTTCTGTTGTTTCAAAATAGTTTTATGTTCTTTGTTTACCTTTACAAATTCACTTTTACAAATTGTACATCAACTTACGAGACGCCAAGCTTTATTTATCCAAAACATTTCTACGAATTCAATACACACTCTCTTTTATCTGCAATACACTGAAGTGACAAAAGTCATGGGATACCTCTTAATATCGTGTCGGCCCTCCTTTTGCCCGGCGAAGTGCAACAACTCGACGTGGCATGGACTCAACAAGTCGTTGGAAGTCTTCTGCAGGAATATTGAGCCATGCTGTCTCAATAGACGTCCATAATTGTGAAAGCGTTGATGGGGCAGGATTTTGGGCACGAACAGACCTCTCGATGGTGTCCCATAAATAATCAATGGGATTCATGTCGGGCGATCTAGGTGGCCAAATCATTCGTTGGAATTGTCCAGAATTTTCTTCAAACCAATTGCGAACAGTTGTGGCCCAGTGACATGGCGCATTGTCATCCATAAAAATCCCATCGTTGTTTGGGTACATGAAGTCCATGAATGGCTGCAAGTGATCTCCAAGTAGCTGCACATAAGCATTTCCAGTCAATGTTCGGTCCAGTCGCACTAGAGGACCAAGTCCATGCCATGAAAAAAACAGCCCACACCATTACGGAGCCACCACCAGCTTGAACAGTGCCTTGCTGACAGTTTGGGTCCATGGCTTCGTGGGGTCTGCGCCACACTCGAACCCTACCATCGGCTCTTACCAGCTGAAATCGTGACTCATCGGACCAGGCCACGGTTTTCCATTCATCTAGGGACCAACCGATATGCTCACGTGCCCACGAGAGTCGCTGCAAGCGATGTCGTTCTGTCAGTAAAGGCACTCGAGTCGGTCTTCTGCTGGAATAGCCCAAGAAATCCAAATTTCTCCGCACAGTTCTAGCAGACACGTCCATTGTACGTCCCACATTGATTTCTACGGTGATTTGACGCAGTGTTGCTTGTCTGTTAGAATTTACGACTCTTTGCAGACGTCGTCGGTCTCGATCTTTAAGTGCAGGCGGTCGACCACTGCGCTGTCCATGGTGGGATGTTATGCCTGAAATTTCATACTCTCGGCACACTCTTGACACAGTGGATCTGGGAATGTTGAATTCTCTAACGATTTCCGAAATGGCATGACCCATGCGTCTAGCTCCAACTAACATTCCGCGTTCAAAGTCTGTTAATTCACGTCGTGCGGTCATCATCACGTTAAAACCTCTTCACATGAATAACTTGAACAGAAATGAAAGCTCTGTAAAAGCACTGCGCATTTATACCTGTTCTATGCGATGCTACTGCCATCTGAAAATTTGCATATTGCTATCCCATGACTTTTGTCACTTCAGTGTATTACCTTGTTCAACCCATATGTATCAACATGTACTCAGTGTTTGTATTCGTATACACTGTAGAAGCCTCGATAATCCGAAATATTACCGAAGATCCATTACATATAGGGGAGAGTGGTAATGAATGGGCCATGGTGATGAATGGGCCTCTAACAAAATATGAAAAAGTATTTGCATGATTTTTTTTTTTTTTGATGACACCAATAGATGTAGCTATTTGTTCTACTAAACTCATCCAATTTTCATTCGTTTGCGCTGAGCCATTTTCAAACTAGAGTGGCACGGTCAAGAATCTGACTGAAAAGTAAGTTTTTCCCTTTTTAGTAAAACATTTCCTAGCTAAAATGTACCAAGTATTTCACTGCATACATATGTATAAGCTAGTCTTTCCATATCTATAAACTAATCTTAAGATGTATTTTGATGTTATCTAAATTCAATGTACTCAAAAAACCTAAATGTATTCCAAAAGAATAGGTGGGGCTGAATGGGCCACTATGTCATGGTAATGAATGGGCCACCTAAATATTGTTTTTCTTCCTTTTCTTTGAAATTTCCGAATTAATATGAAACACAACAGACTGTCATAGATAGATTAAGATTACTGCCGTCAAAATAGGTTTGTAGTAACTTCTAAATATAATTTGCAGATCTATATTATATTCCTATAGTACAATAGACCTCTGGTCGTAGTGCGTGACTTGAAAAAGCCCCTCTCTCCTTGATATTATATTCCTCACAGTACAATTTCATTTTCTTTCTTGGTAACGTAAGTTAGATATTTCTTATTCCCGATGTCCAGTAAATTTTTAAAAAAAAATTGAATTTTGACAAGTTTAAAAATGAAAATGAAGTTTTTGAAAGTGGTTTTTAATATTATTTTTGAAATATATAAATTTTGTTAAATCATAGTGTGTATTATCTGTTATTTTTTTAATATATATTTGATGTTATTTATTTCTTACAATCTCATTATTTAGTCATATTTCTGCTACAATTGGTATGCATCAGTTTTATTTTAATTGCATCAGTTTTTATGTTTATATAATTTTAAATCAGTATGATTTTGTATCATCATGTCAAGTGCCACATGTATTTTGTCATATTCAGCAAATAAAAGATTAAATCCACATGTTTTCATTGAATTCATTTAGTGGCCCATTCATTACCTTCGATGGCTCATTCACCCCCATAGGTGGGGTTGAATGGGCCAAATTTCAAAATTTTTATTTTCTATTATAATTTATTATAAACAGGTGCTAATCCAACTTTTATGACTTTTTTAGATAGCCAGATAAGTAAAGTAACTAAAACACCAATTTAGAGTTAAAACTAAGTGTTAGAAAAAATTACAAAAATTCAAAACCAAAAAGTGGCCCATTCATTACCACTCTCCCTTATCTGCAAAGGAACATCGTCAATTCTACTACGAATCCATTACTTGCAGTTGCTTCTATATTGGAACAAATCGAGTTGGTGTTGTTCTAAATCGCTCAGATTATTAAACATATGTTAAATTATATTAAGGACTGAAATCGGTACGCAGATTGTCGCATACAAATACATGCAACAAGATCCATTTTATGTAGTAGATATTTTGTAGATGAAATTACACCCCTGCTGCTATTTTTCAACTAAAAGTAGGAGAAGATAGCCCAAAATGAGACAAAGTACGCAATGTGAAGTTGGAATTCCACATGTAACTACTTTACAGACAATTTTTACCATTTCGGTGTATTAAACATAAGTTGCTACTTAGAATCATATATTGCACATGGCTGCTAGTTCACGTGTTACAGAAACAGTCGGTTTTTATTATAGAGTCTTCTAAATTTACTTTTATAGAAGTTTTCACCTACTGTTTTCTGAGATTCCATTGAATATCGGAGATCATTGTCGTCTGTTCTGTTAAAACGAAATATTGTACCTCATTATTAAGACCATAGTTTTGCCAAATTCTGTTCTATTTATAAACCTAGTAAACATTTCTTAATTTTGTTATTTATGCCACAATAAAAATTTTCTGGGATCAAAATAAGACTTCTCACTGGGGCATTAAAAAGACTATAGAATTTAATTTTACCATATTTTTAGAAAACTCGTGAATATTAATGATTACTTAATATATGTTAGTGGACGAATAGTGAAAAAATGCATGAATATTATTGCTCCGATGTGTGCTTTTGACTTAAGTAAGGAAAGTATAAGTAAAAAAAAAACTACTTTAAATACACGAAAAGTTAGTTGTGTAGCCAAACAATAATATTTAAGAGAATATTGATAATCTTTTTAGTCGAACTATTACTATATGTGGTAAAATGCATGCAACTTTTATGAACCCAAATAAAAACGTAAAATAAAATTGGAAAGAATTATAAAGTGCTGTTTACATACTTAGGAGGCGGTTCCAAGACCAATCACTTTTCAGCGTTTGTTGAACACCAATTGGCCATATAGATATTAGAAAATTTTAGCTGCAGAGATTTTAATATATCTCCGTAGTCAATTGGTATTCAGCCAGTGTTGAAACCTGATTGATTCTGGAGCCGTCTCTCAAGTCTTTAGACATCACTTGTCTTTCTCAGCTAGGCAATGACGAAGAGAACGATTGTCCTGAAAATCGGTCTGCCATATTACAATGTTTTTATTAATGTCGATTGAAGCTGCACTTATTTTAACATTCTGATTGAAAAGTATTTGATTTTAATGTTATTATATGAGTTGATTTTATCTCCATTTCTTGCTAATAATGTCTAGAGGTAGAAAAAGAAAACAGTAAGAGAAGGTCATTCTCAAAAGAAGCAGTGAAAAGGCTTGTGATTATTATTAGCAGAAATAGATGATAAAAAAATCACTTCGGAAAGCTGCAACTGGAAATGGAGTGAATTTTAAACTCCGCAAAAGGTGTTAAAATGAAGCAACAAAGCCAGCATAATAGTTAAGAATGGCACTAAATTATAATAGTTCATATTCACTGATATTATATCTATTACAATTAGTTTTCAAACTAATCATATTGAATGAATTGAATGCATATTTTAAACATTGCTTGGCTCTCTCGTTGTGGGCTACAGATTGTCTCATAATGCCCCATAACTGGGCCAAAATGAGACATTTATTTCTCTATTTTCAAAATGCGATAAAGTGCTTACTTTCTTAAACACTAGATTTCGAATTAGTTTTAGTTATAAATATTTGATAAAATGTTGCAGCTTAAGTAGTCTTTTCCAAATACTTTTCAGTAAACCCTAAGTGTGTGCTTCATTAAGTTTCAGCCTTCTGTACCTGCAGCAGATCTGTGAGAGTTATTTTAGTAGTATAAATAACATATCTTGGAACGTTTTAGCAATTATAAGTACGTTTAGCACCTCCATAAAGAAATGTCAGTTAGCAGGCTTTCGAAGGAATAAACAGTACATTTGAGTAATGGTACTAAAAAAAAATCAAGAGCAATGTTTAACGGAATAAGTGCTAATTAGGTAGATTTGCAAATGAAATTGAAAGAAAAAAATGTTTTATATTATTTGCTCGCAGAAGAGCTTTATCAAACAGAGAGAGAGACTGCAGTTTAATGGCTGAAAACAAATACAAAAAAAAAAAAAAGACTATTTCAGATTGAGTACAATGTCTTCTTTGGTACTTTTCTGAATCTTTCGTTACAGATTTTAGCCTCGTATTTCTCTAGTCACATAAGTAATAGTCACTTATAGAAAAGCTCCAGATAGATGTTTCACTCTGAGAATTGATAGCGTAGATATTATATTCTGGATGACGACAAATGTGTCATATGTATTAAGAAATTTCTCTGTTTTCTTTACTGTCCTTTAGAGTAAGTTTCACCTTAATGTATTGATCTTCGAAATATCTAACTTCAAGATGTTTTATCGAGTAAGACGTGAGTTTCAGTAACTACAATGTTATATCCCATATTTCTTCCACAAAAGGTCGACACTTGCTCTCCGGTACAAAAATAACTGGAGCATAAGTTTTGGAACTGAAGTGAAGTGAAGAGCTGCAAAAAAAAAAAAGCTATAAAATAAAGCAAAAAGAGGGAAAAGGACAAAGTGTTGCGGAAGGGGTGAGGGTGGAATAAGGAAAGCATTCTTTTTCATTTCTGCATCCATCATTCTCGGGTAGAAAGGTCGGGGGTTGAATTGGACGTTCTTGAATGTCACCTGACTTAAAAGAGCCCGCGCAGGCAGCGGAGCATGAAAATTCGCCACAAAAAGGGAAAAGAAGGCTATGAATAACTTTGGGACATAGAGCGAAAGTGTCTGGATATAGGCATTTCTTTCCTCCAAGCATTAAACCATTTTTTACGAAAACGCTTAAAGAATTTCAAAAAAATAGATAGGTATTTGTTTTTGAGTAATGAGATACGTTCGAAAACTATATTGAAATCTTTAAACGTGCGATATAAGCTTGAAAAGTATATTTATAACAAGAATTTTTAAAACTTTTCTTTCAAAAAATGTTTTATGAAGTTACTCTTAATTTCTAAGTTATTATTTGTGTTGAAAAAATAATCGCATTATTTTTTAAAAACGCAAGTTTTAGGACTCCACAGTAAAAGTACTTCACTCGCAATTCATTCAACAGATTAATTGCGCAACATTTCATGCAAAACACCAAAAATGTATCTGTACAATAATCAACCTGTACAATAATATTTTCGCAAAGGGCTGGATTTTAGCTCTACTTTTGAAGTGCTTAGAGAAAAGTGACTTTAAAAAATTAACCTTCTATGGTTCAGTGAACACAATCAGATTTTCAAAACAAGCATCAATAGTAATAAAAAAAAAAAAAAAAGCCTCTGATAGTTTATTGTTCCCGCCCCCTCCCTTTTCTTCTTTTTCTCTTTCTCTCTAGCTCTATGCGTGGGCGAGCGGGTGTTTGTGTGGTTGCATGCAAATATAAAAATTTCATAACTGCACGCATACTCGCTGGAACACAGAAACTTGTATCGCTACAATGTGAAAAGTTTATGCAGTTTTACAGTATAAAACAGCTAATTTTATTGCAATAAATTGTAAAAATTGCTAATTTTACTGCAATAAACTGCAAAATTACTAACTTTACAGTACTAAACAGTAAAGTTGCTAATTTTACAGTTTATTACCATGCATTTTACAGTTTTAAATTGGAACCTCGGCTGCCAGAATTATACTGTTTTTTTACAGTATAGTACAGCTAAATTTTAAGGCAATAAACTGTAAAATTTCTAACTTTACAGTAAGCAACCGTAAAATTGTTAGTATTACAGTTTATTACTGTGCATTTTACAGTTTTGAATTGAAACCTAGCTGCCAGTATTATACTGTAAAAACAACAGATCATTTTTAGCAGTGTAAAGCTTTCTTCTTTCATAATGTTTTTGATACAGTAAAAAAATTTTTTTCTCATCTTTTCGTTAGAAGGACGACTTTTTATGTCTAGAGATGGGTATCAATTCTAGTAAAACTCGAGAAGTGTGCGGTTTTAATGTTTTTAAGTTAAAAAAGGGAAGAAAAATAAATATTTTCCCGTTATACATCACGTCAGTGCCTTTTTTATATACGGGGAACGAAATTCATACTGCTTGTTAGAAATGAATGGGTGCAAAAGTATGAAGGAAGGATAATAAGAAACATGAGTCGTTAGTGATTTGGGTTTCATCGGGAGACATAAAAATGTGAACTGCGCATTTTGTACCCTGATAAAAAAAAGTCTTTTTAACCTTTAATAGTTTCCTTTTTTAAAGAATTCGGTTCAAAAAGTGTCACCTTTTATACACCATTTTTAATCGTTTGACATTTACTAGTCAAACAGAATAGGAAACGTAATTCAATGCAACTATCTTTTATTGGACACCTATCACTATCTATGCGAATAATTTGGTATTAAAAATGGAAAAGATTCGAGTGAAACTGTGAAAGCGAAATTTCGGAATAAAACCCTATTTCCCGTATGACATACGGGAAAATTGATAAAGGTCCGAAAACCGTGCCGGTACGCCGTACGGACAAAGCAAGGAAGGGGTTAACGGTTGATACATGAGGCTAGAGTATGTTTCTCAACATGCTGTAAACTTCAGATTACATGCAATTTTTCCACACTTTTATTTTTAACGGTGCACTTCAAAAAATTAACTGTTGTTTTTAGAGTATAATTCTATCAGCCAAGGTTCCAATTTAAAACTCTAAAATGCATAGTAATAAACAGCAAAACTAGGAATTTTACTTTTTTACTGTAAAGTAAGAAATTTTACAGCTTATTTCAGTAAAATTTAGTTGTATCATACTTTAAAAACAACAATATAATACTGCTGAGGCAGAGGTTGCATTTTAAAACTGTAAAATGCACGGTAATAAACTGTAAAATTTGCGATTTTACAGTTTATTACTGTAAAATTAGCAATATTACGGCTTATTACTGTAAAATTAGCAATTTTTTCAGTTTATTACTATAAAGTTAGCTGTATTATACTGTAAAAACAACATTCATTTTTAGCCTACTTTCCCGTTAAAAATAAAAGAAAGACGAAAAAAGTATTAAAAGTAGCTTAATGCATCGAAAAAATATCGCCAAGTCCAAAAAATATCGCCAAGTTAAAAAAATAAAGAGGTAAAATGAATATCGAAAAATTAAAAATTTGAAAGTAGGGTATTGAGATGGGAAATTTGTGTGTCGGTCTGTCGGTCTGTCGGTCGGTCTGTCGGTCTGTCTGTCCCCCCCCCCTAATAACTTTTGAATGAACATTCCGATTTGGACAAACTTTTTTTTGTTGGAAAGATCTCGGCGAGTACAGCTCATTCCCATATTTGATTTTTTGATTTGAACAATTTTTGATTCAACTTTGAGCCGTTCAAATAACCGGTCCCGCGATACTAACTTTTTAATGAACAGTCCGATTTGAACAAACTTTTCTTTTGTTGGAAAGAACTTTTCAAGGATACTTCATTCCCGTATTTACATTTCCGATTTGAACAATTTTTCGTTCAACATTGAACCGTTCAAGCAACCTTTCCCCCCTAATAACTTTTGAATGAACATTCCGATTTGAACAAACTTTTTTTTGTTGGATAGATCTCGGCGATTACAACTCATTCCCATATTTGATTTTTCGATTTGAACAATTTTGGTTCAACATTGAACCGTTCAAGCAACCTTTCCCCCCCTAATAACTTTTGAATGAACATTCCGATTTGAACAAACTTTTTTTTGTTGGAAAGATTTCGGCGAGTACAACTCATTCCCATATTTGATTTTTCGATTTGAACAATTTTTGGTTCAACTTTGAACCGTTCAAACAACCTGTCCCGCGATGCTAACTTTTGAGTGAACAGTCCGATTTCAACAAACTTTTTTTTGTTCGAAAGATCTTATCAAGGATACTTCATTCCCGTATTTACATTTCCGATTTGAACAATTTTTCGTTCAACATTGAACCGCTCAAGCAAGCTGTCACCCCTAATAATTTTTGAGTGAACAGTCCGATTTAAATAAACTTTTTTTTTGTTCGAAGGATCTCAGCAAGGATACTTCATTACAGTATTTAAATTTTCAATTTGAACATTTTTTCGTTCAACATTGAACCGTTCAAGCAACCTTTCCCCACCTAATAACTTCTGAGTGAACCATCCGAATGGAATAAACTTTTTTTTGTTTGAAAGATCTCGGAGAGGTTCATTCCCTTATTTCGCTTTTTGGTTTGAACCATTTTTCGTTCAATATTGAACCGTTCAGAAAAAAATTTAACATTAGCGCCTACGGGGAATTTAAGTTGAATGTTGATCCTGGAACTTAAAGTCGGATTTCCTTCAAACTAACTTTGTAAAAAAATGGTTTTGATAAATAATGTTTGTAAAGTACTTTTCTGAATAATCTTCTGTGAGGACTCTGATTCCGACTCCGACTCCACAAACATGGCGGAAATGCAGGCTCAGAAAAAAATGACTGACTGTGCAGACGATTTTTTGTTTATTTATTCATTTGTGTTATTTTATTTATTACTATTATTTTTTTTTTGGCAGACGATTTTTTTTTGTAACAAAAGTGTTTCATTCACGAGAGCATTTTATTCTTTATTTATATTTAACAACTGGCAACGGTTTAAAAGTGAAAATCGAGACATTTTATCGACGGACGAGTTTTTTTTCCTTTCTTTGATAAAATGTGTTTTGATGTACTTTGTACTTTTAATTTTTTTTTTTTTTTTTTTGAAAACGATTGAGGAATTTTTCTACGGAAGAACTGTAACAGTTACATTCTTTAAAAGGTGCGACAAAACTTCATTTATTCATTTATTTACTTTTTATGTCTCTATTTCATCTGATGAGAGGGGTATATTTTGCTTTTAGAAATCAGCTTTAAGTGCTAAAAAGGTATGTTTGACATAATGTTTAGTCTCAGATGATCAAGAGAATAATGATCAGATGCTAGAATGCCGATGTCGATGTACGGGAAAGTAGGCTCGTTTAGTTCTTGACAGAACTTCTTGTTTAGCCTACTTTCCCGTTAAAAACAAAAGAAAGACGAAAAAAGTATAAAAAGTAGCTTAATGCATCTAAAAAATATCGCCAAGTCCAAAAAATATCGCCAAGTAAAAAAAATATCGCCAAGTAAAAAAATATCGCCAAGTTAAAAAAAAAAAGGGTAAATTGAATATCGAAAAATTAAAAATTTGAAAGTTGGGTATTGAGATGGGGAATTTGTGTGTCGTCGGTCGGTCGGTCGTCGGTCGGTCTGTCTGTCCCCCCCCCTAATAACTTTTGAATGAACATTCCGATTTGGACAAACTTTTTTTTGTTGGAAAGATCTCGGCGAGTACAGCTCATTCCCATATTTGATTTTTCGATTTGAACAATTTTTGGTTCAACTTTGAACAGTTCAAACAACCTGTCCCGCGATGCTAACTTTTGAGTGAACAGTCCGATTTGAACAAACTTTTTTTTGTTCGAAAGATCTTTTCAAGGATACTTCATTCCCGTATCTACATTTTCGATTTGAACAATTTTTCGTTCAACATTGAACCGTTCAAACAAGCTGTCACCCCTAATAACTTTTGAATGAACAGTCCGATTTAAACAAACTTTTTTTTGTTCGAAGCATCTCGGGAAGGATACTTTATTACCGTATTTAAATTTTCAATTTGAACATTTTTGGTTCAACATTGAACCATTCAAGCAACCTTTCCCCACCTAATAACTTTTGAGTGAACCGTCCGAATGGAATAACCTTTTTTTTGTTCGAAAGATCTCGGCGAGTACAGCTCATTCCCATATTTGATTTTTCGATTTGAACAGTTTTGGTTCAACTTTGAACCGTTCAAACAACCTGTCCCGCGATGCTAACTTTTGAGTGAACAATCCGATTTGAACAAACTTTTTTTTGTTCGAAGGATCTCAGCAAGGATACTTCATTACCGTATTTAAATTTTCCATTTGAGCATTTTTTCGTTCAACATTGAACCGTTCAAGCAACCTTTCCCCACCTAATAACTTTTGAGTGAACCGTCTGAATGGAATAAACTTTTTTTTTGTTTGAAAGATCTCGGAGAGGCTTTCCCATACATTCCCATATTTCGCTTTTTGATTTGAACCATTTTTCGTTCAATATTGAACCGTTCAGAAAAAAAATTAACATTAGCGTCTACGGGGAATTTAAGTTGAATGTTGATTCTGAACTTAAAGTCGGATTTCCTTCAAACTAACTTTGTAAGAAAATGGTTTTGATAAATAGTGTTTGTAAAGTACTTTTCTGAGTAATCTTCTGTGAGGACTTTGATTCCGACTCCGACTCCGCAAACGTGGCGGAAATGCAGGCTCAGAAAAAAATGACTTACTGTGCATACGATTTTTTGTTTATTTATTCATTTGTTTTATTTTATTTATTATTATTATTATTTTTTTTTTGGCAGACGATTTTTTTTGTAACAAAAATTTTTCATTCACGAGAACATTTTATTCTTTATTTATATTTAACAACTGGCAACCGATTAAAAGTGAAATTCGAGGCATTTTATTAACGGACGAGTTTTTTTTTTTTTCTTTCTTTGATAAAATACGTTTTGATGCTCTTTGTACTTTTATTTATTTATTTATTATTTTATTATTATTATTATTATTTTTTTTTTTGTTGTTGAAACAATGGAGGATTTTTTCTACGGAGGAACTGTAACAGTTGCACTTTTTAAAAGGTGCGACAGAGCTTCATTTATTCGTTAATTACTTTTTACGTGTCTATTTCATCTGATGAGAGGGGTATATTTTGCTTTTCGAAATCAGCTCTATGTGCTAAAAAGGTATGTTTGACATAATTTTCAGTTTCAGATAATCAAGAGAATAATGATCAGATGCGAGAATACCGATGTCGATGTACGGGAAAGTAGGCTCGTTTAGTTCTTGACAGAACTTCGATAACGTAAATGTATCTGTGATTTTTATTGACCGTACACACTACACTGCAAAAAATAAACCGATGCCTTTACAGTATGATATTGCCAGCAGAGGTTCCAGTTTAAAACTGTAAAATGCACAGAAATAAACTAAATTTGCAATTTTACGCTTTATTATGGTAAAGCAGCAATTTTACAGTTTATTACAACAAAATTAGCTGTATTATACTGTAAAAATAGCAGTATAATACTGGGAGCAGAGGTTTCAGTTTAAACCTGTAAAATGCACAATAATAAACTATAATTAGCAATTTTAGTTTCTTACTGTAATACAGCAATTTTACAGTTTATTAGTGTAAAACAAGCAATTTTACAGTTTGTTACTATAAAATTAGCTGTATTATACTGTATAAACAACATTTTTTATTTACAGTGTAGTATCATTTTTTTTAAAATCTGTTATTCGGATTGTCCATGGCATTCGCTTATCCACGGTTACCGTGCCACCCTCTTCAGTAGATAATTGGGAGTTTATTATTATATCAGAAAAAATGTACACAAGTATAAATCTACAAAATACATATAAATTTTATGCAAAAAATATCCAGCAAAAACAATTTCATACAAATTTATTCGGAACTGCCCTGGCGGAAAAAAAAATCCCAACACAAAGAAAAAATTACTCTAGAGTAAAGAAATTTGGGAAATGCAATTGTCTAGTCAACATGTTTAATTGATTAAATGTACAAGATCACTGGCTAATTTAAGCTCAAGAAAATTCTGTGCAAATGTGAAATTACGTTAATTTAATAGTGATGGTAACCTCCAGAATTTTGAAGATAAGCCTGCAATTGTGCATGCATTATGTCATACAGGTACCGAATGTCACTTTGTGGTATGGAGTGCCATGCTTGTTGCACTTGTTGTGTCAATACTAGGACCGTCATTGCTGACTGTAATTGATGCTCGAGGTGCCGTCCAATGATGTCCCATACGTTATCAATTGGAGACAGTCCTGGTGATTTTGCAGGTCATGGTAACATGTCAGCACTCTGTAGAGCACATTGCGTTACAGCAGCGATGTGAGGGCGAGCGTTATACTGTTGGAAAACTCCCCCTTGGATGCTACTCATGAAGGGCTGTACTCAGTGGCGTACATAGCGCTCTCGCAGCCCCCGCGGCGAATGGGGGGGGGGCGTAAGAGGTTTGAGGGCACGACAAAGAAAAATAGCACAAAAGTTACACGGGAGAAATACGTTTTTTACTTTTATAGTTGGGGGGGGGGGCGCACTTACAAATTTTGCGGGGGAGCGCATCTTAGTCTATGTACGCTACTGGCTATACTACTGGTTAAATTACCAGACTGACGACAAATTTTCAGTCAGTGAGTTTGGGATATCCACAAACAGTGCCCCTGCTGTCGTAGGAAATTGCTCCAGAGACCATGACTCCAGGTGTGGGTCCCGTGTGTCTAGGCTGTAGACCACTTGGATGCAGGCGGTCCCCTGGCCTCCTTCTGACCAATATACAGCCACCACTGGCACTAAGGCAGAATCTGTTTTCCTCAAAAATTACAACAGATCTCCACTCAGACCTCCAGTGAGCTCTGTTTTGGCACCACTGCCGTCGGAAACGGCAATGGTTTGCAGTCAATGGAATACTGGCTACAGGCTGCTTGGCTCGGAGCTGTCCTTGAAGTAAACAGTTTCTTACCGTTCCTTGGGTCACGACAGTACCAACTGCAACTCGAATGTCAGCCGCAGATGCAGTACAATGCTCCACAGCCGTACGCAAGATTCGGCGATCTTTTTTCTCAGTCGCGCCACGTGGCAGCTCGGAACTCGATCTTCTTGAGGTAGTACCATCCCTTGCCCATAGCTTTCAGTAATCATTCATGGTGGAAACATTCCCACCCAAGTCTTTCTGCAATATCGCGAAATGAAAATCCACCTTCTCGTAGCCAAATTGTACGACCTCGTTTAAACTCGGTGAGCTGTTGATAATGGCTTCTTCGTGTTCTTAAAGGCATTCCTGGTTAACATGAATGCAATTCGTCGAATTTCGCGGGAAAATAATACTCACGAACTTTACAACACGGTTTTAAAACAAGCCTTTTTTGCATGTTCTGAGTGACGCCAGCTGCGCCACATTTATGCGCGGAGCGCGAAATTTCAATCAATGTCATCTTTTCCTTGTATAAACACGCCTACCAAATTTCGTTTATCTAACACAAGTCTTTCTTGGTGTTGGGATTTTTTTTCCGCCAGTGTATTTATAAAAGACGCTGACCAACAACTAATGATGAATGAAAAGAAGGGAAATAAAATCTAAAAAAGAAGTATTAGACATTTAACCCTTTTAGCAAAACGTTCTAGTTTTGGAGACTTCCAAATTTTGAAGATTAAGATCTGAAACATTGTAATCTAATTTAGAACAAAAATATAAGTACAGTACGCTAAGACAAAGTTAATTACTTTCATTGTTGTGTTTTCTATAGAACTTATTTATTCCTTCTTAAATTAACTAAGTAGAATAACAAATTGTATTCCCGTATTCTAATGTTAGTTAATAACTGGAAAAGCTGTAAAGAGATTGGGGCTCTCTATTTTTGGAATTCTACAAAAACGATCTATAAATATATAATGTAATTGAAAGTACATAATGTATTTTATTTTGAGAATTTGTTTTGCAAAGGTAGAACATCCTAATTTTCTAAGCCATTTGAAACTAATTAATAAAACGAATGCATTACTAAAAACGGTTTACAAAAGTTTAAGCTAAGCTCAGGCTAAATTTTAAGTCATACTCTTTTCAAACATGATTTGTATTTAACGAAATTTTCGTATGTGTATTTATTTTTCTGTCTTTGTCTTTTGGAGATGTTTTTGCTTTAAATGCCAAAGAGAAAAACGGGTAGAGATATTTGAATTTTTCTGAGTTGGTGGCATTTTTTTGATTTACGGTACTTATTTACATATTCTCAGATTCATTTTATTATACTATTCATTTTAAAATATCATAAACGCTCTATTAAACACAATACTTTAAATTTATATCTAATGTTGTGGAATAGAAATAAATGTGAAAACAAAAAGCTGCACCCAATTGCTATGCTTCAAAAATTTTTACATTATAAAAAAAAATCTGTCGCGAGTAATGAAACCAAGAAAATACACTGCACTAAAGAAATATTCGAAAATTCTGAAAATAAATGAAAAGTTCCTAATGGTATGAAAAAGAAGTATATGAATAAGAATCTCGAAAGCTTTTGCATATATCATCAGTCCAGCCTAAAAACCCTTCATGCTTAACTTAAGGGGTTGCTGAAGTAAAAAAGAGAAAAAGGAAAAAAATTGACTATTGAAGAAAGAATCATCTATTGATTCAGCTATCAGAGATTCTAATGTAAATCCGATGCATCGATCGCACTGCCATCTAGCGACGGGGATACATTTTTCTGATGGCCTCATATTGTTTAACGTGGAAGGTTTTTCTTTTCCTTCGGTAGTTTTATTTTCTTATACTGTATCGCTGGCTTTGTTTCAGGATATATTGACTTCATTTCAAAGATATATATAGGATGATGGATTGCTGCTTTTTAGATTAATGTTCGCGTTTTTCTTGTCCGGAAAGAAATTTCGTAGGAAAAGTAGAATTTTGTGTTAGTTGCATTTATTTCACATTAAAGCACGTCATTATCTTAAGGGACTTTATGGGATTTGAAAAAGCAACATTTTGATTTAACTATCTACTTTTGTTTTTTCAATTACAGAGCAGCAGGTATATTGATGTTGTTTGATTTGAAGGAGTGCGGTAAAAATCGTTAGCCGTTTAGTATTGAAAAGTTCTATGTTCTGTTAAAGTACATAATATGCAATAACATAATAATAAAAACAATAAAATGCAGTGAAGACATAATGAAATGGTTTGGAAGATGAAGGAGCTATGTTACATTTTTTTAAATACACTCTGGACAATGGTAAGCAATGGATACAGGTAAGCAAATAAACTTGGGACATTAAAAAGCAGATGTCGTTTGACCAACTTCATACGTTCACTTCACGACAAACCGGAAAAACAATAAAAGCTGCAACAACTTCAACAACATAAAAC
The DNA here is from genome assembly GCA_038373865.1 of Uloborus plumipes. Taxonomy (NCBI): domain Eukaryota; kingdom Metazoa; phylum Arthropoda; class Arachnida; order Araneae; family Uloboridae; genus Uloborus; species Uloborus plumipes. The sequence continues at coordinate 810 of JAXGGA010017860.1, read as the reverse complement.
TTTGCACTTTAATTACTTTGGTTTTGTCACATAACCTTCATCTCCCAAGCCATTCAATTAACAGACATATGAAACACGGTTTTGCAAACATTAACCACTAAACATTTTGCTAAACTTTTGTATACTGACTAAACTCAGTGGCTCAACAGCCCATGGGGGCCTACTGTGCATAAACCATCCAGTTTTCATGACCAAGGTCTCTGGGGGGCAAGCATGGCGGCTGTACAGGGGGCAAGAGGGACGACTGCCCTTCACTTCCAAAAGTAAGGGATTTTTCCCAAAAAATAATGATGAATGAAAAATAATTTTTTACTCAGTAGATTGATTAATTTCACCAAACTAAAGCTGAAAATTCCCAAAATCGAACTTTTTTCATTGTTCTTTATAAGAATGGATAATAAAACTAGCCTGGTTGATTTTTCGAGACCATATTCGCATTTCTTAGAAGTCATTCAGCAATGTTAAAATCCAATACTATATATAGCCATCATGTTAAAAAAAAACCTTCAAAGGTTGCTGCATTCTAACCTCCCCCCTCTTCTTTCGAACCCCTCTCTCCGTATTTCTCTTGACCCCCACTTTTATGGTACATCCAGCCGCCTATAAGTGGCAAAGGCGGTTTCGGTCAGATGATCAGAGCCGAATGCGGAATGCCCAGTGTTTAACAAAAAATGAGCACTAAATGAGTTTGGTGCCGAGTTAACCGTGCTCAAACCGAGCATTTCCAAAATAAATTTAAAAAAAAAAACATTGTTAGATGAATACAAAATAGCAAGCACAACACTAGATTTTCAGCATTTAAAGGGGCGG
>JAXGGA010017859.1:0-23317 GCA_038373865.1 Uloborus plumipes | reverse complement strand
ATTTAAAAGGATCAGCAAAAAGTTGGATTACCTTAATAAGTGTGTAAGCAAACTTAAATATCACTAAAGGCATTTCTTTCATTTTATAGAATAGAGTTACTCTTCAGGTAAAGGAACTTTAAAATAAGTTTATTTTTGTCAGGATTTATTTGAACTTCAAAAAATTGTAATTCAGTTTACAATATTCTTTTGCATAAATTGTATTGTCGCCTTCCGTAATACCCTGCCAATTTCCCTCCCCTTCTTTGAGCATAAAATAGACCGAAGAACGTTAAAAATATATAAAAATGTTTTGAAAGACGTACCACCACATTTTTTTAAATTGACGCAATGGTTTAATATTTTATTTTTTTTTATAAAAAAAGCACGTGTGTAATTTTGGAAAACTTAAAGTTAAACAGCAAATAATGCGTTGCGTTAGACAACATTGCTCATTGACAACATTGCAATAAAAAATTATGACGCGACGAAGACTTTTGCCCCAATTTTCAGAAATGCAATTTTTTATTAAAGTGATAAAGAGCATCCTACTCCTAGCACTATACATGTTGAGCATATGATATGACGGCACAGGAGGGTATTAGCTTTAGATGTCGCATTAATGTTAAGTATAATTCATCTTAAAAAAAAAAGAAAGAAAACGCTATCATATTCAAATTTAAAATTTAACTCTAATCTTTATGTTTTCATTGTGATGCTATTAAAATTGCTGGTTATATTTTACTGATAATTTTACGGAGCGAGTTCTATTTCTAAATTGTTTTGCGAAAGAATATATTTTAAAGGAAATTGAATTTATCTTTATATTGTTTCGTTTATTTATAATTCACACAGTTTATCAAAATAATAGACACTTTATTAGATTATTGCTACTCTAAAATCTACTGTACGTAAGTGTTAAAAAGCATAGGAAATACTCGCCAAAGAATCATATTTCTGATTTAATGCGCAATTTTGATGAATAAACTGAAAAGAAGAAAAAACTATTTCTTCTACCAAAATTGTTCTTTTGTCTGCTGAAATTCGCAGATATCAAATATCGTACTCATCGGAACAAAAAGAATACATAAAAAAAATCTGAGAAGAGGGGGACTCGAGTCGGGAACCTAAAGTTACACGGTCCCCTTTTTATTGATATTTGATCCAACAAGAGCTAAAAAAGAAACGTAACAAAACGTTTCTCCCGTTACCAACTATGGCGATTTATTGCTCTAAAATTGCTTCAGTCAAGGGATTGATTAATAGAAAGCGTCTGCAATTACCTGATGGAATCGCCAAATGTCGTAGATGGTACATCACTTCGCGGATCTCAGTCGCCGCTAATAATCCAAATGGGATAAAGACTAACGGGATTTTCAGAAGTTAGATAGTGCTGAGGAAGAACTCCCGCAAAAACTTAGTTTGAACTGGAAGCCATATTTTAGAGTCTTTCTTTATTAGCCCTGAAGGCGAAAACGAATGTAGTAAATGATTTGAGAAGCTGTTTAATTTCTGATTACGTTGCATTGTGTGTTTCTTCCATAACATAATGTTAACCATACATTTAACGTAAATGAATTTCTGGTCTTTAGTGGATAAAATCAAACTCTTGAATTTTTATTGAAAAAAATAATTACATGTTTAAATAAAATATAAAATAAGGATCTAACAACGGATGAGAAAAACAACATTCAGACTCCTTCAAACTTTTCATTTATTCCATCTTATTTCTGTTATCGTTGCGGTTATATAGGAGCAATTTGATAATGCAAGGGAGAAAAACAGCAAATGATAGAAAATTTTCACTTTTAAAGCTTGAATAAGACACCTAGTGATGATTTAAGAAATTAGCCAAACAGGTTATCGTTACTGTATGAACATTTTATTAATAGTAAGAAATTTCCATGCATTTTTTAGAACCAATTGGTCTCAGAATTTGCAAGCAATCATTCCTGATACCGTAAAAAGAAGATCAGTTACATTGAAAGCTCCCAGAGTACACATTTTTATCCGCAATATCACGTATAAAAAGAGCCAGATGGTTCACCTTCTTAATCTTCATATGGCCTAAGGAAAGTTGGTCACTGGAGATTGAGAAGGTGGAAAGTTGGTCACTGCTGTTTAAAGTGTCTGTTTAAGGTGTTTTTGGTTTTAATAAAAAACAATGCAGCACTCTTAAATTAACATGCTTGACCAGAGAACAAACATACCTTTGCTGTTGATTAAAATATGTGATTTTAACTTTAAATCAAAGATTGTTTTAAAAGCTTTCATCTTCTAGTTGTTTTTCTTTTAAATATTTCTCTATGTCTCTACTTATGACAAGTCTTTAGATGCCATTTTTTCCAGTTCACTTTTTTTATTTCAAATAAAAAAAAATCTATATCACATTCTTGGCTTTTTTTCGCGTGGTTCCTTTTCCGAATTGCATTGAAGAACGTTACTATGATTAAGATATCTGAGAAAAAAGTCTTTTATAACCTTATATTGAAAAAAAAATCTTCTGAACTCTTCATTCAAATCCGTCATTACGTGGTGAACTTATCCACGGTCAGCAAAAAGTACTTTTGTTACGTATGTGTACAAACGGATTTAAATCATGTAATCCGAAAGATTATTGACGCAAATGAGATGTTAAAATGATAAAAAATATAAAAATATTATTTTCATTTGTGGCAACATTTCTTCTTTCTTTTTTTTATTTTTCATTTTTCTTTCTTTCTTTTACTTGCTCTTTTTTTCTCTCTGTCTTCTTTTTGAAATCACGTGCTTCATTAGAAATTCTGTCTAAGGTACCAGTAAAGTCTGGATGAAGTGTACATCAGTGTATGCATAAAACACATTTTATAAATTATTGCTATGCGACTAAAACGCTAAACAAAGCAAAATTGTTCTTCCTTCGAATTACTCGCCCTAAACAAATAGCACTCTCTATTTCTGCTGGAGATGAGTTTAGAAACGAGAAACCATACATTTCTTTCCTGTCGATAAGAATCCTGTTATAGTAAAAGGCCATAAAGAAAGTCTTATGAGCGAATCCTAACGACCCCCTTCCTAGCATTGCTGCCATAAGGCAATCTTTGTTAAGATTTGTTGCAGACAGTGAAGATGGCAATCTTTCCAATCATGCCTTTTCTGCTTTTCGTCACTGACATTCTTTGTGGGGGGGGGGACTGCTGACAAAGCACGACAAAGTTTTTCGTACATAAAAATACGTCTAGGAAGGTTAGAAAAAAAAGTTATAGAATCCATACGTTTAAAAATTAAATGGCTTAAATTGAAATAATAATAACTTCCTGGATTAAATTCGCCACTTTTTGAATTTATATTTTAGTGATTGATTCTTTACTGATATATTTTACACAAAAAACGCACTAAGAGTGATAACAGACTGATAATAGTCTGATTGACAGGTTTTATAAATACATCACAAGTATTCTAATTAACAAGCTTTAAGGAATATAAATGATATGCCACTATTGTCATTTGTCCCATATTGGACACTGTCAATTTTATTCTATATTCAACACCTTAGTAAAATACAAATCGATATGAATACATGTTTATCATAAAATGTTTAGAATAATAGAATCAACATATACATGTACTACAGTACAACCAACTTTTGTAATAATAGTCACACTAACGCATACATTGCGTTCCATGCATCATTTTGTAGTGTTCTAATTTTCCTGTTAATACATCCCCAGATAGAAGATGTCCCAATAAAAAGTATAATTGGTGCGGATAACTATTATAGTAAGAAAATGAAAAATGCCTCTCCTATCAGTAAAGTTTTTTCAAAGTCTGCGAAAATTATTTTGCCCTTAAAATTCAATTTATGACTTTATTCAGAGGATAAATAATTAACAATCATTTTCCAGGTGATTACAGGTTAGTCAATGCTTTATAGTTTTTTTAAGCTATGAAAGTTGTGAACAGTTAAAGTTTATGAATGAAATACTTCCTCATGTAATAAGCATAAACTAATGTTTGGTAATCGACAGTTTTCTGTTTTTTGCAGATAACTAATTTGAACACATGAATGCACTACATTAATTTGAAAAAATTCTTTGTTAGTGAAATATAAGAATGACAGATTTTATTACAAACACTAGAAACTATAAATTTCAGTCGCCATATTTCAGTATTAATTCACAAAAATCTCAGTAAAATTAAAATAGACTAGTAACATAAAAGTATGTCCTGTTCTAAAAAATGTATGTGTAAACAAGTTGACATAAAGTGGAAATAAATTGTGAACTTTTCGTACTTCATTCTTTTAAAATTTCCTTAAAAAATAGGCTATACATTTTTTGCCATAATGGCAGATAGTTCAGGATATGTGACAACAGAAAATACAGACAACATTTTTACCGTTGAGTTCTATCAAGAATTTACGTGAAATGATGCATAAAAAGTTACGGCACCTAAACTCAGAAAACTTGTAGATTGTATAACAGCAAAAATTATTTTAAGCTCCAGAAATTCCAGGGCTCTCCGTACAGATAAAAGTATGGAAAACATTCTAACCGTGACGATTCGCTTCACAACACTGCACCGACATTTTAGAACCTGATATTCGTTAGATCCCAGATCCTCAATATTTGGATCTTGAAAGGTGTAAATTAGCATACGGCAGTTTCAAACGCATGGGTGTGTTTATTCCTGTGACATTTAATCAACGTTGGCAACGGTCTGGTGAAAAAGATTTTAAACATTTGAGCTGGAATTTCTCTAATTGGATTCTCCATAACATTGAACCATATTTAACACTTGTTAGAATTCTAATGAATCATATCTTAACTCAGTTGTTTCTAATTAGTCTGAAGCAATCTAATAAATTATACATATTATACTTTGAATTCAAATAACTTATCTGCTCCAATATGTAAAGTTAAGTTTCTAACGGTAAAAAAATAATTTTACATTAAAAAAATAGTCCGTGAAAAAAACTATGTTTAAATTTATGAACTTGCATTGTTAACGGTAATTTCTACGAGTTCAGTATTTGAAACATAGTATTTATCTACCAAGTGCACTAAATTGATATGAATATCGTTAATTAAGCAATTGTTAATTAGTAGTGGAAGATTAAAAAATGACAAAAATGCACACGCACACACACAGCAAGCAGTTTTCTCAGAAAAAGTATTTTTTTGAACTTCAGAACTTTTATGACACAAATCAAATGAGGATTTAGTAGTAACTAAGCAAGTACTTAGTTACAATTCAGAACAATACTGAAAATGTTTTCGTTTTCCAGTTTTAAATCGATTTCCATCGAATGATTTCATTTTATTTATTTTATGTATTCATTTCTAAACTAAGTCCCTTGCTCGAGCAGAAGAAACAACAGTATTATGGAACTATCATCGCAGAACTTTTCTTTATTTACAGTAAAATGTAATTTTTGTTGAAAATGCAAGAGAGTCACTCCTGCTCTATTTTGTCTCGACGGGAGCAAATAAACAACCGAACATTTTCCAGGGCAAAGAAGCAAAACTTCTTGAACTCCAAAATGGGATTGCTCCCAGTGCCGAATCAGGAACATTCCTCAGTCCATTTCACTACTTCTCGAAGAATGTTGCCTGCAACAAATATAATAGGCTGTTTCCTTCAACGGACTGCTCCCAGCTATCCAAAATTTCATTTCTTTCCCCTACTTTTTTTTCGGTTTTCTCCTCATTCCGTGGAAAATATTTTCGCAGGAGTGACATGTGAACGCTCTTAAACGAAAGATTTGAAAACTATGTAGCAAATGTTTTGGTAAAATTTGGACGAAAAATAACTGGGATTTTTCAATGCACCATTTCCTGTCTATGCATTCTCTGCAGTGAGTACATTTATATAAATGATAACATTATGTTTCTTCTACTGAAATATTCCAGGTTTAAGTCGTCATGATAAAACAATAGAGTTCAAAAGTCAAATGTGAAAAAGTTGTGGTCAAAATAAAAAAATAACATTCATATAACATCATTGTAACTTTTAACTTAAAACTGGGCAAAAAATAAAAAATATATATAAATAATTTAGTTTAAAATTTCTACCTACTGTATGACCACCGAAGAGATAGGCTAATATCCGGTTTAGAGGCGGAAATGGAAGAGTTTACTAGTTTGCAGGGATGACAAGCTATGCCTTTTCCGTTTGCAGCTCTGAATGAAATAAAATATTTCCTTTTCTTCTGGTCGTTTCCAAAGAAACTAGTTTTGTTTTCACTCATTTTCAACGCAATAAAGACAATAAAGAAGGTCTTAGTGAAATTATAAAACATGTGCATCAAAATTTTCTTCGCTTTTTTTCTTCTCCAATACTAAATTCATTCATATGGAATTGTCCTAACTTTGCAGCTTACCTCGTCTTCCATGGTCAAACTATCTCAACACGTATACAGATTTAATTTATCTGTCATAAACTTTAGTATATCTAAAATGTTTTTTCCAGATAACATAATTTTTAGGATGTAAGGAGATTCATAAAAGTTAAGGAATTGAGTCAGACAGTGACAACACTTACAGTAAAAATAAAGCCATATTCCGCTTTTGGCCTCTGGTCAGCTAGTATCATAAAAAACTGTTCGAAAATTAATTATAATTTCATTCAAAGAAGCTTTTTAGTCTACATATGTTTTATGAAAGGCATTAAAGCATTATTAATTAAAAAAACACACACTCTCTAATTTTTCGAATTAAATAATAATCTAATGACACGTATTTTAGCAGGAAAAACTGTAAGTCTTGAAACTTTTGTAAGAAACTTTTGTAAATAAGTTAACACGCAGTAAGGATAGATATAACGTCAGAAATTACATTTTACGTGCACCACGTAATATACCAAGAGATTAATTTTTAATGTAACAAACTCAATTATTCGTTTTTGCACGGAATAGTCGCATTTTTATAGAATTTTTCATTAAATGCAAGAGAAAAGGAGAGAGAAGTTACGACTTAATTTTTTGCATTTTTCAAAATTTTACTTTTTAATCAGGATTCTCACTTATTTGATTAAAATACATGCATGCATACCATGTGTTTCAAGAAAATGTACACCTGTTCCAGTTTAAAATTAAGTTGCAATATATTAAGAAAAACGTAAAGTAAAAAGCATATTTCCGTGCTGTAATATAAAAATCAAAATAAGTAATTAAAAACTTCTCCCTGATGTTTTTGCAGCTGAAGAGTTTTTATTGTCAGCAGTAGAATGTTTTAAGAATTTTATTGCATATTAAAGTAATAAAAAGAAAGACGAGGGTAAAAATGGCATGTTTAAAGCTCACAAGGAGTACATTATTAAATGATTTCTTACTGAATACATTTTATTTTAAATTGATGTAGTTTATTTACTCACATGGAAATTTTTAATAAAATATGCTATTAAGAAATACTTTAAATGTTTTAAATGCGCGATTGAATTTTCTTCAATCTATATGATTTTAAAGCAGTGAGTAACCACCCCTAAGCAGGCAATCCTATAAGGCAATACAACTAAGCCTTTATTCCCGCAAAAATAAGATTTCATTATTGAGCAACAAGAAAAGGAATCTCACTGCTTGAAAATTTTTATATGTTGTCTGTTTCGATTTGTAAAAGAACGAAATGCCTATAATTGATCTTAGTACAAAGCATTTAAAAGGATTTTTAATTTATTCTCTTAATCCTGCTTTTGCGATAACTACGTGTGATTATTTTTAATTTTTCGTGTTTTTATGTTCACTTGACAAAAATTAAATATATTTAAGTTTTAAATACGTCTTGACCCTTGAAGTTCAGTTTAATATGATGTTGGCAACCAATGTCATTTTTTTAAATTTAATCTTAGTGCATGTTTTCAAAGACTGAGGATGATGATATTTAACCCATTTATGCCTAGTAGCCTAAAATCGGGACGCTTGTCAGTTACTGCAGACAAAGACCTGTAATACGTATATCCTTTTACTAAAGCTGTTTTACACAAGTAGAATATTCTTCTTCTTGAGAAAACCACATGAAGCCCCTAGCTGGACATTAGAGTTCCTTTATTGACAGTTATTTTTAGGTAAATGAGTCAAACAACGATATGGCATTGGTAGTCGCAGAAAGATGGTGTTTTTTGCGAGCTTATTTTTCATAAAATTAAACTATTTCAAAATGATTTACTTAAAATAGATCACATAAGTCTTCCGTAATATTAGTTTGCAAAAATGATTATATCATTTTTGTATAATCATGCTCATTTGCTCATATATATATGCCCAATGTCACATAAACAGGACATTGAATAACTTACTAAATATGGCAGCGGTGACCTATTTGACGCCTAAAAACGTATTCAAAACATTCTAAGTAAGAGTTTTAAGCAGATAAAAATTGAAACAAATTGTTAAAAATAATTTGGGCATAAATGGGTTAAAATGCGCTTCAAATATTACGCATTAAAGGACTAGTATTTTATTTACTATTTTTAAAAAGGAAAACATCTTTTCAGCTTGTGTCAGGAAAATCTCATGTGAAAAACATGCACAATGTGCGCTCTGCACTTAGTACCACACGTTTTATCTTAAATAATGCAATTGACAAGCAAAATATTTCCCAGTGTATTGAGGAAGAAAATAGTACCTCAGAGGAAAACCAATAAATAATTCATCTTCGGCATAAATGTGAACATTTTGCACCAGCTTTAAGGTGTCATTTCGAATGAACTGAGGGCGAAATCATTACCTGGGCACTTGTAGGGGTGTTCTTAACTCTGCCCAGCAGAGAAGTTTGGCAAGACAAACCTCTTCAGAATACCGAGTTCGTTAGGCATCTAATGAGGCGAGACCAGAACGATTCCACGACGGGGACACCACGACTCTCTTCACTTCACTTCATCCTATCTTTCATGGAAGGGAATCGCATCAGTATTTTATTTTAGATATTGCTGAGAGTACGACTGCCCAAGGCTTGAAATAGTTGTTTTAAACATTAATACATATTCATCATAAGTTATGTTATTTTGCTGCTTTTCCGTAAGTCCAAATTTTCCGTAAAAACGCTTGGGAAACAAAATAAACATAGGAACCCTTTTTTTTTGGCTTCGTTCTCTGGGACTTTGTTTTAAACTAGAAAATTTCCAAACGTATCTTTATTTTCTATTCTTTTCGTTCAGCAGCTTTATTGTTCCTATATCCCTTTTAAAAGAACATTAGCTCCCTCTCCCTCTCTCTTTTTTTTTGTCGTTTATCAACATATGTATTTTTTTTAAGTATTGTTTCTGCGAAAACAATATTTTCTATCTTTACTGATTGCTACAATTTTAAATTTAACCTGAATATAAGTTGTGTCAGCTGGTTGTGTTATTTAAACATTGCTAAGGTTCTTTTCATTTTTAGCAAATTTTAGAAAATTCTTTATAATGATATCCATAAAAGAAAATTAAACGTGGTTTTCACCTATATATCATACCTTTTTGTTCTAATAAGCTTTGCCTTTCACTGGAAGAAAAGAGTTCGAAAGACTAAGGGACAGTAACAAAGTTTAAGATATTTCAAAAATAATGACTACATTCAGGTAGAATTCAGAAAGCCAAGGGCATCAGCATTTTTACTTGGGGGGGGGGGGGATTATTAATTTGTTTAACCCATCTATGCCCAAGTTTTTTTTTTTTTTACATTTTTTTTCAATTTTATCTGCTTAAAACTCTTACATGGAGTGGTTTACATACATTTTAGGCGTAAAATAGATCGCCGTTGCCACATTCATTAAGTTATTTAACGTCCTGTTTATGGGACACTGGGCAGATCTTTTAACAAAATACGACCTTACTTACCTTTATTTTTGAAAAGTAACCTTACAGAAGGCATCTGTGATCAATTTTAAGCAAATTATTTTAAAATAGTTTAATTTTATGAAAACAAAGCTCGCAAAAAACACTTACTTTCTGCGGCTACCCATGCTGGATCGTTGCTTGACAGATTTGTCTGAAAATAGCTGTCAAAAAATAAACTCTGATGTCCAACCAGTGGCTCTAACTGGTTTTCTCAAGAAGAAGGACTATTTAACTTGTGAAAAACAGCTTTAGTAAAATGATATACCTATTGCAGGTTTTTGTATGCAGTAACTAACAAGCGTCCCATTTTTAGGCTACTGGGCATAAATGGGTAAACACTTTGCATATAACGCTGAATCTGACTCAACATTAATTTTATGGGCCACTGTAGACTTCTAAGAGCCTAATTTATTAATTGCTTTCACTGTTTATATGCAAGAATATTTTTAATGAAAAAAAACGAGACCTGACTTCCCATATAAATTGCACATTAGCGCTACAGTCAGAACTGATAATACATATTTTTCCTTTCTTTTCGTACACAACCGTGCAGTTTTTTTCCTGTGTGTGGCTGAAATTCATTTTAAATTTTCGTCCAACTTTTCCGTCCTTACATATTTCAAGTATACATTACGCTTGGTCAGCTGAACCTGCAAAATATGCGCCTGAAATATTCTATTCAAAAGCAAACTGCTTGACCGATTCAATTTCGTTGGAAGAAATTGAAAAACCTATTTTTAGTGTTTTCGTATTTTATTTATTGATTTTTTCCTCATATTTTCAAAGAAAAGACAGTTTAAGATTTTTTTTAAATGTGTAATAAAATCTAATACGGCATCTCACTTTTTTATTTCTCTAGTTTTCTTGAAAGTAAAAACAGGGTAGGTTTGTTTTAAATATGACATTCACTATAAAAACTTATGGTCTGTGACATTATTTTCCTTTTTCGTTCTTATTTAAATATTGTAATTAAAAAAAGAAGAGAAGAGAAATAAATTAATGAATTAATAAGTGAATTATTAAATTTAGCAATACATATGAATTAACCAATAAATGAATGAAAAAGTGATTTAAAAAGGGTTGAATAAGTAAACGAAAAGAATTATTTCTCTTCTCACATCCACTTTGCCTCGCTTGTACTTCCCTAACCAGTAACCATAAAGAACATTAAAAAAATAATATTGCTAATTTTACTAATTTCATCTTGAATGTTACTTTTATACAAATATTCAATTATTTACAATAAATAATAATTAAATAATTCTGTAAAAGTTTGAAATTCGTCGATTATTTCCCGACTTTCGGTTCCAACACCTTACAACAGTCTTGACTTACAGTTATGCGTACCAAAATTGTTATTCCATCGTGCATAGGAGAAGCTATGAAGGAAATCTAAAGGGACGTTTTTGATCCATGGTACAACAACAGTCATGTACCTTGAAACGAGGAGTATTGTACCTTGAAACGCTTGGTAGTTTTGAGAAAAAAATAAGAATACAGTAAATGAAAACACTTTTATTCTTATTAATAGCAGTAAAAAACACCTTGAAAATGTTAATAGAAATAATAATTCTGTATCAATAACCACGTAATACAATAAACACAAATCTTTCAATAAAAACGAATAAAAAAACTGAGAAAACATGAACAAAAAAAGATTGAAGTTTTAGGAGTTTTCCCTGGGCGTTGACTATGACTTCCCACTTTGACTCGAGAATTTTTCTCTTGAGACTTTCCTTTTTTATTTCACAATCATTTTGTGAAATGGGAACTTAAGGATTATCTTTCCTTTGATCTGATTGCTCCCACTTGCAGCTGGATTAGGAAGAAGAACCGTAATGTCTTAGATATCTATAGAAGCGATATCAAGCACTGATGGGTAAATAAATGACTTGTTGAGAGATTTTCTCAAGTAGCTCACTTCTAACTCTCTTTGTGACAGCTTTTAGTATACAACCTACACAATAAATTATGCTTCTTTTGCCGAGAAATTTTACCAGAACAAATGCTCCAACTGAGATGCTGGTAGCCAAAGGAGGGTTTATTTTCTCGTCGTCTTCTTCTTGTGGAAAAACATATGAAGAACTGTTTTCTGTGGAAGAAAACAGTTCCTCGTATGTTCCAAGGTACAAGACCATTTTTGTTCCCAGGTACAATATGGACTTCCATTTTGGAAAAACGGAAACTACCAAAAACTTCACATTTTTCCCATTAAAATTGGTATGAAATTCGGCTTCTAGATAGTATAAAGAACCATAACGGATAACAAGGAAATACTTGCCTTCGAAAATGCGGGAGATATGAGTCAAACTCGACAATCTCCAAAAGTTACTTTTTTATCACTTTTATCACTTCGCAACCCAAACGTTGTCTTGCACTGATAAAACTACATTGACAAGTTATGCCTCCCAAGAGAAAACTTAGAACCGGGAAAGATCCAATACATAGCAGCACCAACCGGGGCTAGTTCAAATGTTTCAAGGTACAACGTTATCAAGGTACAACAGTCTCCCATATATGACTCCCCCCCCCCCCACACCGGAGATGACTTAATTTTAAAATATGTTTATCTTAACTGATAATACTGGTAAACCTCTTATGCATGTTCAAGATATTGTAATGAGTCGTCCAGATCCGTGGTGCCTCAAAAATACAGTAGACTTTCAGTGAAACAAACATCTTTCGGGGCTGTCATTTACTAATTTAAATATTCGATAGTTTTACATTTCATTGTTATAATTGAAGTTATGAATAAACAAATAAAGTATTCCTTTATGTTTCACACTTCTAAAGAACTAATTCATTAATTTGATTCTCAAAAATTCACATGTGGTCCATTTTACCCCGTGCCGTGGTCAATTTTGCACGGGGTAAAATAGTCCTCTTTCTCACTTCCTATTAAAAAATTTTTTCTGAAAATAAAAGTACGTATGATAATTAACTTTAATTGCGTGCATTATAAAATATAGTATCTAAGGTATAGGTTTGTATATTTTTAGCTGTAAAAAAACATTACTTTAAGTGTAAGCACTCAAAACTGTAAAAAGTGGTCCATTTTATCCTGGTCTCCCCTACATATAATTATAACGTATTAATATATTTTGCGAAATAACATCATACGAAAAAGTACAATTAAGGTAGAAAAACTGACAATTAAAATTTTGGATTGCAAATATTTTGTGCATTAGCGCAACCTAGAGAAAACTTCTGTTCCGAAAGAGCCAACAAGCCAAGGAATATAGTTCCTACTTCAATTACTAATTAAAACTTAATGAGACAGTTTCCGCTTGGGACCATTGGATTTTAGGTAGATCACATTAATATTAATAGATTTCAAGCAAGTTCCCGTAGTCTTAAAGATTGGTAAACGAACTTGAGTGATATCACTGCTTGGCCCACAGACTAACAAGTCAAAGCAGTTAAATATTCCAAAAAAAATATTTTTCTGTTAATTAAAAGTCCTCAAGCCCATTTTAAATAGAAAAAGTAACAGACATTTTGAAAATCAATCTGAGTTTTTGCTAAGTAAAGTTTTATCTTATGACATTACTGACAAAAAAAATTTAATTTGATAAGTAATATAAAAATAACTGCAAAAACCTTTAAATGCACACAAGTATATGCAATCAAAAAATTTGGATTTTTAAAATTGCCTAATACATGCAGGATTTCAACGGGTATCATGAAGTAAAATATGTTTATTAGAAACATCGTTTTAATTTTCTAATCCAAATGTGCACATAATGTTTAATTTTCATCATCTTTTTAATTTTTGTGTTTATAAAAATATTGATCATCGTGAGCTAGAAGTTTTCGCTTTTCGCGTTTACATATTCATTACTCCAAAAATAAACATCGAGACGCATAATTCCCTTGCCTGCCCTTTGTTCAAAGATTTATTAGCGGATATTTTAATTAGAAAAATTTGCATTTCTGGAAATTCAATTTTTAGTCAAAATATGTTCTTTTACTTGTTTATCAACATTTAGCGTTTAATGCCAGCGGAATTGCTAATTTAATGTTTGATAAAGCTTGCGCTGATTTTTCTTTCATGTTTTTAAAGCGCTGAGCCGAATGCTGATTTTTTTCACTTCAAATCCAAGCACGAAATTTTTCTTGTAAGTATACTCCGGGCTAATTGTTGTTAGCATTTTTTTAGATAGCATTTTAAATATGCTCTAAATATCCGAATCTCAAGATTTTTAATTAAATAGCTATTCTTCACCATGTACCGTATTTCCGTAGAGATTTCTTTTACTCTAAAATTATTTTTTCTCAACTCGCACTTTTACATTTCAATTAAGTCCCTACGGCGAAAGAATCGCAGTTCTGTTACGTCTGGAAATAAAAGGAATTTAAAGGTTTACTTTTATTTCCAGCGACGGAATTAAACTGTAGAAAATGCTCACCAGCTCTGAAGAAAAGAAAAAAAAAGCAAATATATGTGAAAGAAATCTCTAAGTTTTCCACCTCATTAGAGGTGGAAAGTTTCATCCATAGTTTTGGCAACAGCAAAACAATTTTGCCTCATGGTCGGCCTAAAGGGAAATTAACATAATTATGAAAAAGTGTTTCCATTGCATTCCCTTCCCCCCTCCAGTGTCTTTGCAGGAAATTTAAGCTGATCTTAATGATGGTCTTCTCTTTGTGACTGCAAAAGAATTAGAGCAACAGTTTAGGGAATTCAGACTCATCAATTATTCTTCCAGCTTTTCGTTACTCTGCCCATAAAAATGGTGTGACATAAGTTTTTAAAAAGACCTAAAATCCTTCTAATCAATAGGAGCAAATGCTCAGATGTCTTTGCAGAAAAATGAGCTTGAAGAACTTAAGCCGAAATATTTTGTTGGGAATAAAATTTTGAATTTTCATGAATGTGGTTTTGTTGTTTGATTGGTTTTGTGCTGAGGGGAATAAAACAAGAGTTGCGGATATATTTCTTAAAAATACTCGCGACTAATTGATTTAGTCTAATTTAATTTTACTAGGGTTGCAATCAAACAACTGAGCGAGTAATATTTATTTGCTCGAACATCATTGTTTTTTTGTTATTTTGGCAATTCAACTTTCTTTTTTAAATAGTAAAATGGGATATTTTACAAGCAAGGCTCATTCGGTTAAAAACGAAGTAAATTCATTCTAGTTCAATAAGTAAAAGAAGAAAAGTACACGAAGCAGTTCTTTGCAATAGTATTTTTAAAAATTTAATAGTTTAAATGTATTGACTTAAAATATAGTTACTTTAGAATAAAAATTCTTAGATCTTACGTTTGATTTTCCTTTAATTAATATGAAAATTATACGTGAAATTTAAATTTATTTTCTTTTGAATTGAAATTCTTAATTAATGTATAAATTTAAATAGGATTATGTTTTATTTAAGAAAATTTAACTGTATTATAATAGAAGGTCAAAATTAAAAATATTTTGGATTTACATTATTTCTAGAAAACATGAGCGACACAAATAGCATAGTTTTGTAAGTTATAAGCTTTAAAATTCTAATGGGTAACAATTTACTCATAAAAAACTCAAAACATTAAAGGAAAATCTTAAGCATGAATTATTAAGTAGTGCATAATTGATCACCTCTTATTTCCTGTCAGCAAAATTAGCTTTTTGTGTTCATGTTAGCTAATACTAGACTTCTAAAATACAAACCAATAGCAAGAGAAATGCAAAGGAAAAAATCTATTTAATATTTCATTGGGGACAATTGCTAAGCGTTTGACTTCGTAAACATTAAAACTTTAGAAGGGCCAATTCACGAAAATGCCGCCATCTTCTCCCTCACGTGACGCTCATATAGTTCATTAAAAAGTTGTTATTTGGAAAGATAATGAACAAAAATTTGTTGAGTAAAAAATCCCTCACTGGTTTGTGATTTCTTAACAAACTAAATTTCGTTCATTACCCTTTAAAATCACCTTAGCGTCACGTACGGGACAAAATGGTGCAGTATTCGTGGAATGTGTTTATACTGCCGTGCTAAGTACAAAGATGTTATCTGCAGTTGAGCTCAAACTGAGATATTACTCTTCAAAGCTTTGCGCCACCATGTGTTTGATTCAAATGAAGCTTTTTCAGAATTTTTTTAAAAATATTTTCCGTTCTCAAATGGCCATATAATTTTGTAGTTTAGGTATAACGCGTCATAAAGAGCCACCTGGTGGCGATAATTCAATGTTGTCAAAAAGTGCAGATACGACTTTTGTGTTTTTAACACGGCAGTATAATGATATGTTCGGGTAGCAATGATAAAGGTTTGCATCAAGTTTTTTCGATGATAAATAGGCACACATCTCAAACTGTTGCGACAAAAATCGTCGATTGCGTCTCTAAATCAAAATTTTCCGCTAAAGCTGAAATGTTTCCTATGCTCTCAAGTAAAAGTTGCGTATGCTGAAATTAATCTTGTCCACTTACCGGAACAGACAGCAATTAGCGAGTTTTCCAAACGCATCTTCTATAATTAAAAAAGTTTTCAAAATAGTTTTCGGCCAAATTATTTCTTGTTAAAGCTAAAATAGCTCTTACCGTTCCTCTTCGTATTTAGAATTCGTGGTATCGGATACTGAAATATTTTAAGAGAAATCTTTGCAAAAATATATCCCAACAAATTACATAGCTCAATTGCTTTACGTAATTACTTAATTGCTTTCAAAATGCCTTTTGGTAATTAACAAGCAAAATGATTAGTGACTATCCATTTCAATTTTCTTCTCTTTTATCTCTTTTTCTTGCACGGAGAATATTGAGAAACATCTACAAAAATGGCAATACCGTAAGTTAAACATTTTCTGCAAATATGCTTTTTACTCACATTATTCTTGCTAAATATTTTACTGATAAATATCACGATTGTACATGATTTAAAATCTAGACTTTAAGTTTAGTGAAGAAAATGACTTACTTACCAATTACCGCTGAAAAAACAGCGGAAACTTACGCAGTATCTTTACATAAAATAAATTGAAGCCTATAAAAAACGTTTGATTGTTTGTGCGCACAAAATTCAACAACTATTTGGCCAAATTAGCTGAAAACTTCAGATTGTTTGCTTTATCACTGGAGAGGTTTGGAAACCATTTTGAAAAAAAGTTAATACATAGGTTTTTTTTTAATTCCAATTCAAGACACAATTTACTTATACTGCCGCCTATTAGGGTGAAAAATCACTTGCCACATATTAATATTATACAGTTTTTTTTTTTTTTTTTTTGATTTGGTTTTAATGAAGAAATTAGTGACTGGAATCGAGCAAAGCCTTGAAAAAATGAGTATAAAACTCGAATAAACTCGTCCGTAATAAAGTTAAAGGATCGGAATAATTTCATCGAACGCAGAGAAAAGATTATCTGCTTTCAAAGAAATTATGTACTTTATTATTATTTGTTTTAAATTACATATTGGATTAAAAAAGAGAAAAGGGGGAGAGCAATTTAAAAAAAATAATTCATGCAAGAGGGAGAAAAAGTGCGTAATATTTTACCCACTTATTTTATCATCACGAAGAAAAACTATTACCTTCCCTATTTTTATACCATGGAGTTTAACATCTGAATTATATCATTAAAACATCTAAAAATTCATCAAATGAACATGCCGACCTTCTATTCAAAATGTCATAAAAATATTTAATATAAATTGTACCCATTAAATTATTTACTGCCGATCACTTACTTTAATGGGAAAAAAAACATCAGTTTCAAGTGGAAACGCGTGCAGTAAGAGTCTTTTTAAAACAGCAGTAACTAAAAAAAAGAAAAAAAAATATTGTTTTAAGTGACCTAGAAATACATTTTCTAACAAAGCGTAACGATTCTCAATAACATTTTTTACAAAGTCAAAAGGGAATATTATTACGCTGAAAAAAAAGAATCCGCTGTAAGCAACTGAAGACCCTCCTTCCTTCCCTTTGCAGAACTTTACACCATATGCTTCCACTTGGGAATTCTCAATATCCTTTCAAGTTGCCTTTGTGGTTGGATATATTTTAACAGGGCTAGAATTTTCGGCTTTTCATGGTGTAATGCCAGTGGCCAAGCCGCTTGTTATATTTTGAACTTTTCACGTTCGGGGAAGAAAAGAATGAGACTGGAAATATGTTATTCTTCATTTCTTACGTGTTAGTACCCTTTATATTTGATCCATTTCTTTTGAGAACTGCGACTGAATAGCGGTATTTGAGACTTTACTTTATAAAGATTTCCTTGCTTTAACAACTGTGTTTTGGTCTGGGCTTCTGAAAGGAAATTGCGTATATGACCTAATATATATATATATATATATATATATATATATATATATATATATATATATATATATATATATATATATATATATATATATATATATATACTAGCTGACCCGGCCACGCGTTGCTGTGGCTAAGGTATGGGTTAAACTATAATGTTTCAATAGAAATGAAAAACTTTATTACCGTTATAGAGATCAACTTTATATAAATATGAATTTGAGGTCAAAATATGAAAACAACCGAACAAAAATTTCCTAAGTTTGCTAGAAACAAAAAATCAACAAAAAATGTAGCATTTTAGTACTTAGAAATATTATATTCAAGCTTGTAACAATTGAGTTAATTAAAAATTTGCTAATTGCTATTGTAACATTTTATTTTTTAATGTAACATTTTATTTTTTAATAATGTAGGTAGGGTAGATAATTAACCAATATTATTTGTTACTTTTTGAATTATAAGCATTTTTAATTTCAGTTTAACTCAACACTAATCGGTGCACACTATTCTTTGTTAATCTGTCTCTTGTAAACAAAAATAGATTGGACGGTTTTTCCACACGGGAGCAAGCGATCTATAGTTGCCCGTGGGGGGGGGGGGGGGACATGGATTTTGAAAATCTAACCCGCAAATTGACATTGTTTGTCCTTGGGACTTATTAATGGACATGGCGAAAGCTAAATGAATGAGAAACTGTAGCCTTTTGAAGGGTATTGAAGATTCTGACGGTGTCATTGGGATACGTGGCAACAGAACTACTTCATCTTTAAACTTGACAGTCAAAATGATTGCCTCAATAATGTTCCCGGTGATTTTTTTGATAACTAAACGCGTACCATTGCATAATCTCGGTGGCTTTAAATTACGTAGAAGAACTATGGGTGAACCAATTTTTAACCGCAGATTATGTGGTGGCATTCCGGGTATGTTTAAAGAATTTTAGCCAAGAATA
The DNA here is from genome assembly GCA_038373865.1 of Uloborus plumipes. Classification (NCBI taxonomy): domain Eukaryota; kingdom Metazoa; phylum Arthropoda; class Arachnida; order Araneae; family Uloboridae; genus Uloborus; species Uloborus plumipes. The sequence goes on along the minus strand of JAXGGA010017859.1, from coordinate 4,334 downwards.
CAGAAAAGCTGGTAGCTAAATAGATAATTTGCAATAAAAAATATATTGCGGTCCTAAATTGAGATAAAAACTATCCTATCATTTAAGTTGGACCAAACTGAAACTGCGTACAAAATTTGGTTAAAATCGGTTCAGTAGCTGAGGAGTCCATTGGTCACAAACACAGGGACACGTAATTTTTATATACGTTATATTACCTGTTTACTGCGCTCCGGAAGCTGTCAGAACGTGTGCTTTATGTCGCTCAGCCATGGAGGTGTCAAAAAAGGCTTAGTAAAAAGGCTTAGTAAAAAGGTTTAGCCAAGAACACAGAAAAGCTGGTAGCTAAATACATAATTTGCAATTAAAAATACATTGTGGTCCTAAATTGAGATATAAACTATCCTATCATTTAAGTTGGACCAAACTGAAACTGCGTGCAAAATTTGGTTACAATCGGTTCAGTAATTGAGGAGTCCATTGGCCACAAACACAGGGACACGTAATTTTTATATATTAAAATATTACCTGTTTACTGCGCTCCGGAAGCTGTCAGAACGTGTGCTTTATGTCGCTCAGCCATGGAGGTGTCAAAAAAGGCTTAGTAAAAAGGTTTAGCCAAGAACACAGAAAAGCCGGTAGCTAAATACATAATTTGCAATTAAAAATACCTTGCGATCCTAAATTGAGATATAAACTATCCTATCATTTAAGTTGGACCAAACTGAAACTGCGTGCAAAATTTGGTTACAATCGGTTCAGTAATTGAGGAGTCCATTAGCCACAAACACAGGGACACGTAATTTTTATATATTAAGATATTACCTGTTTACTGCGCTCCGGAAGCTGTCAGAACGTGTGCTTTATGTCGCTCAGCCATGGAGGTGTCAAAAAAGGCTTAGTAAAAATGTTTAGCCAAGAACACAGAAAAGCTGGTAGCTAAATACATAATTTGCAATTAAATATACATTGCGGTCCTAAATTGAGATATAAACTATCCTATCATTTAAGTTGGACCAAACTGAAACTGCGTGCAAAATTTGGTTACAATCGGTTCAGTAATTGAGGAGTCCATTGGCCAGAAACACAGGGACACGTAATTTTTATATATAAAGATATTACCTGTTTACTGCGCTCCGGAAGCTGTCAGAACGTGTGCTTTATGTCGCTCAGGCATGGAGGTGTCAATAAAGGCTTACTAAAAAGGTTTAGCCAAGAACACAGAAAAGCTGGTAGCTAAATACATAATTTGCAATTAAAAATACATTGCGGTCCTAAATTGAGATATAAACCATCCTATCATTTAAGTTGGACCAAACTGAAACTGCGTGCAAAATTTGGTTACAATCGGTTCAGTAATTGAGGAGTCCATTGGCCACAAACACAGGGACACGTAATTTTTATACATAAAGATATTACCTGTTTACTGCGCTCCGGAAGCTGTCAGAACGTGTGCTTTATGTCGCTCAGCCATGGAGGTGTCAAAAAAGGCTTAGTAAAAAGGTTTAGCCAAGAACACAGAAAAGCTGGTAGCTAAATACATAATTTGCAATTAAAAATACATTGCGGTCCTAAATTGAGATATAAACTATCCAATCATTTAAGTTGGACCAGACTGAAACTGCGTGCAAAATTTGGCAATCGGTTCAGTAATTGAGGAGTCCATTGGCCACAAACACAGGGACACGTAATTTTTATATATTAAGATATATATATATATATATATATATATATATATATATATATATATATATATATATATATATATATATATATATATATATATATATATATATATATATATATATATATATATATATATATATATATATATTAGGTCATATACGCAATTTCCTATATGTATATATATATATATATATATATATATATATATATATATATATATATATATATATATATATATATATATATATATATATATATATATATATATATATATATATATATATATATATATATATATATATATATATATATATATATATATGGGGGGGTATAGGGCAAATTGAAAAAGGAAGTCAAAGTGAAATGTTATATTTTAACAATGTTTTTGCAATGTTTGTGGTTTTTCGGGATATTTTAATTTTTGGTGACAAAAGCATTTGTTGAATGCCTGTGCATCCATAAGTTCACATTTTTACATCGTAAAAGGCATTCCTTGTAACGACGAAACAAGTGTGTGCAGTATTCATGTGCATTTGTGCTCTTCAACGTTTTATTATTCCATTGTAATATTAAATTTTAACTGACACGTCGTCTTGGAATAAATAACCTCAAAGCTATTCAAAATTGTAAGTTTAAAAAAAAATAACATGATGCACTATTACCGTTTTAGTGTAAGACCATCTGTTTCTTCTTCTAATAAGTAGTTTCGAAAATATCATTTATGAAGCATATTTAATTAAAAGGAAATAAGGCAGGAATTCAAGTAAAACACGGACGATCGCAACTCACTATTGCAATCGCAAATTCCAAATTTGGATTCAAGTGAAACGTTACAATTGCTACGAGATACGATTCTATCGTAATTCGACTTCCAGTAGCGATTGCAATTGCGATCGCCTCGAAGCAATTGCAATGGTGTTTCACTTGACTTCGGCCCTAAGTCATTTTTGTTAAAAAAAGTGCAAATCATGAAACGAAACTTTTGAATTTATTTCTCAATTTCAATAAAAAAGTTTTTAATGATTCTCCATTTATTTCTGTAATAGCTGTTGTGCCCGGCTTTGCTCGGATTTTAAATACAGTATAAAAGTTTAGAAAATTAACAGTAAAATATCTTTTTTTAGCAACAACAAAAAAAAAAACAGCACGGCGATTTAAAAATCTTTCTATTTTTTTCTTTTTTCATACGTTTTCAATTTCTTTAACAGAGGCAGACGATATTTTTATTCCCTGATGATATTTCGATTTACTGCATGTTTCACGCTGATTATTATTATTCATCACTCCTCTTCGAATTTCTTTAGCCAGAATTGATTGGGGAAAAAAGAGGAAGGTCTAGTGTTACAAAAATTCTTTTAAAACTGGCTGGGGGAAAAGAAATGATTCTTCTCTGGCACTAACGGGGGGGGGGAGAGCAATTTAAGAATTTTATTTTTGCAGCACTCAGGCCAAAATGGCAACAGAGAAATCATTAATGAGATTTTTTTCACGCGCAGATCATCCTCGATTTTCAATCTACTTATATTAAAAACTGAGTATCTTTCTAACTATCTTTCTTTCTAACTATCTTTCTTTCTATGTCACGCTTCTTTCTCCTGAACGCCAATGAACTGAAAGTCGAACCAGGTACCGATAGATAGGTAATTTTTCAGGCTTCATTAGTTTCAATCTATATAATTATACGATTTTAATTAGCGAAGATATCAATTAATAAGTAGTCAAATTTAAAGCGATTAAGCCTAATAAATGATTAAACTTCCAAGACATTTTTTCTTACCGTTGCCATTTTGAATTAAAACGTTAATTAAATTATTGAACTATTTAAAATTCCAAGATATTTATTTCTTTCCTTTGCGATTTTAAGGCAGGAATTCAAGTGAAACACGGACGATCGCAACTCACCAATGCAATCGCAAATTCCAAAATTTGGATTTAAGTGAAACGAATTCACTTGAATTCGACTTACAGTAGCGGTTGCAATATGCGATCGCCTCGAAGCGACTGCAATGGTGTTTCACTTGAATTCGGCCCTAAATTAAAACGTTAATTAAATTGAACTTTTTAAAATGAAAGAGTGTTATTTTTTTCCATTGTCATTTTAAATACGTGTTATAACAAAGTTCTAACAATTGTTTTTATTCTAATTATTAATGACATATTTTTTCTCAGGTACCATTTTGAAAATGTGTTTTTAAATAAAATTGCAATTGCTGTTTTTAGAAGGGACTTTTTCTGGCTGCGATCCATAAGTAGTCAAATTTAAAGCGAATGTTTAATTAATAAGTAGTCAAATTTAAAGCGATTAAGCCTAATTAATGATTAAACTTCCAAGACCTTTTTTCTTACCGTTGCCATTTTGAATTAAAACGTTAATTAAATTATAGAACTATTTAAAATTCCAAGATATTTATTTCTTTCCGTTGCGATTTTGAATTAAAACGTTAATTAAGTTGAACTTTTTAAAATGAAAGAGTGTTTTTTTTTTTCATTGTCATTTTGAATACGTGTTATAACAAAGTTCTAACAATTGTTTTTATTCTAATTATTAATGACATATTTTTTCTCAGGTACCATTTTGAAAATGTGTTTTTAAATAAAATTGCAATTGCTGTTTTTAGAAGGGACTTTTTCTGGCTTCGATCCAAATATTAAAAAAACTTTTTCGTTTA